>SKCR01014550.1:0-35391 GCA_019454045.1 Zanthoxylum bungeanum
CTAGTCTATTCCGCATTATCGATGTCCAGTCTCGATAATACTACGGCTAGGGATATTTAATGATTAAACCTTTATGGATTGATACTATCTCATATCATCTCAATCCAGTACTAATCATATGGACTTTCGCCATTTATATATCAAAGTAAATAATATTTACAAAATGGCAAAAGGCAATATCATTATTACATAGTTAATTTTGTACAATAATACAATATCATTTACAAACAGTGACGTAATGGGACACAATGTCTAACAGGCTCGGGTTCGTTAATTCCAATTTAACGATTTTTCCGTCGCGTCGTAATTAAATGATTACGCCTAGCGAATTCACTATTCACGTCGCTAACGAATTAATTCTAAATTAATTCGTTCGCCCGAATTAAAATCTAATTTTAATTCCGCGTCGAAATCTAATTTCGTTTAATATATCGAATAGATTGTTTATGATTAATTCCAAATTAATCGTTATCTCTCTCTAGACGATATTTTATCCTAGATAAAATATCTCCGTAATTAATCCTAGATTAATTTCCTCTCTCTCTTCTATATAATCCCAGATTATTCAAGAGTGCGAGTTGTGCGTCATCGGTGGATTATCGGGAAGCGACCCATGAGATCTCCCGGATAAGTTGGCAGTAAATACGGTCGTCGGAGTATCCGAATCACGTACGTACCAAGTACTACGTTCTACCGATTTACGAGACAAGGTCGACTCCTAGCAAAGCACCAAGTCTACCCAATTCTCCGGACATATCCTAATAAGAATATTAAGATCTATATCAAGCGTAGTATACAATTGTATTGTATTGCGTATATCGATCCAGTATCGGACGATCACATGTTAGGCCTGGGGCTGGAAATGTGTCTGCCTCGTACGAAACATATATCGGACATCAAACAACTAGTCTTTTAATCGGGCAATACTGACCTAGTCATATTGTCCCGACGGTTGCAACCTTTTATAGAGCACTAGTTCTGTATCCTGGAGTGATCATCAACTCCATATGTCTGAAGTGACACTTCCATCTTGACATCACACCCAGTACACTACGATTCCTGATAAACCCAGAAGAGAGGTGAACACAAAACCAGTTTAGGTCCCCCAACCACCAAAACCAAAGTTTACCGATTGTCGCAAGTACTAGCGATGCAAGTTCAGGTTAAGATCATATACCCTACCCTGATGCGGCCTCCCATAGACACGCAGACATACTACCAATGGGATTCCGCGGGGTCTATCCAGAGCAAAGCTGTTTCCCGTACCATCGGAGAAACACGACCTCCTATCGCACTTGCATAAGTATCCAATACTTATATATATGAGAACTATGTCGTTGTGCCCTCACAACGCACACAAGTGCAATACTAGCCTATTCCGCATTATCGATGTCCAGTCTCGATAATACTACGGCTAGGGATATTTAATTATTAATCTTCGTGGACTGATACTGTCTCATATCTCTCAATCCAGGAACTAATCATAGGGACCTCTTCATTTATATATCTATAGTGATCTAATCACAAATGATGAGAGTGCAATTTCCTTATTACATAGTTAATTTGCTACAACAACACAATGATCTGTGCAAATAGTGACGCTATGGGTCATATTATCCAACACTTTTCATATCCCAGTAGCCTTTGGCCAAGCCTTGGGTTTCTAGAATATCGAAGTAAAGCGCGCCTTGCACTACTTGCCTAATTGAAAACTTTGACTTTATCTCCTTGAGAATTGTCATTAACCTTCAAAGAGTTATTATTGCAATTTTAGTACTTCTACAATCTAAGTTAATAGATTTATGAAGATCCTTAAATTTCATTATCATACTTTAAGGATCTAATCCTTAGTTCTGATTCAGAAATAAGGAATCTACTGCGACAAGCTTAATGGATTAAGCACTTAAGTTGTCATTACATGAATATTCCAAATATCATGCTCAAGTGTTTGCTTAACTCCGGGCTTAGGCTTAATATATTATTTTATCAAATAAAATAACTTATTAGGTTCCAGGACCATCTTGAAAATATTCCCAATATTGAAAAATTAAACCATTTAAATACATTTTCCTAGGATATATTTTAAATGTCAATCTTTCAATTTATATCTTGATTTTAACAGTCCAACTATTTAATCAACGATTTTGGTACTATTTATAATGATTATTATAGTCCAACTATATTAATCAACTATACTTTAATTGTTTGAATATAGTCCAACTATTAATCAAAACAACATTTAAATATTAGTCCAACTAACATTTAATTGAATGACGACGAATGATGTTGGTTTGAGCGCGTATGGCAAGTAATTGAACGAATATTGCAAATTCAATTCTTGCCTCCCACTATTTTTCGGCGAGCCTCTAACCCTCTGTCGAGTACTCGGGAAACCGTGTTTCCTAGCGGGCTAGGATCCCGTTAAATATCACACAATCTTGACTTTGGCCAACAAATTTTATGATAATTAACTAGGTAGATCTCTAAGATCGATTGGATCCAATCCAATTCCTAGATCCAGTAGGGGGACATCCAAGTCCAAAACATATATCTTATATATGCCAATACATCCAATGTATTGCCTAACCTTTTTTCCTCTGAATCAACTAAGCTTTGGCTTTGGCACAACAAACTTAGTGATCCCAGTTAAGCGCGACCCATTGACCATGGAAAGCTTCGTAATCAATGTCAATGGACAAGAAGTAGTCTTGAATTTGGCCAACAACCACAACTTGGACAAGACACCGATATGGAACAAAGCCTTCGTGATTCAAACAAATCCTCGACGGACAAAGGCATTGACTTTGGCCACAAGCCAATGTCAGTCTCGGATCTGAGTGAGAATCACTCAATGGAAGGAAAAACGCTTAATATTTTGTGAGGTTTTTCGAGTGCAAATTGGCAACCAATTTATTATCTTTGTTAAGGTTCTCATCATCATACACCCTTAAGCATGCATTCTAAACCATAATAAATCGCATATGAAAAAAATAAATAATGATATGCGGTTGGATACTTTACACATTGATCCTAGATCAAATCTCTCATTTTCTCTCTCCCGCTAGCACAAATATTTCTTCTACCCGTTACACTACACTTCTAAAGAACCTCATTTACATTGAGGGGAATATGTGAGAAGAGAATACAAAGAATTGAGAGGTAATAAGGCTGGACACACAGGTCCAATTAATAAATCAAATTTATTACAATTTCTAAAATTGTCCCACCCATCTAATATCCATCTGATATACATTATTCATGCATTGCAACCATGTATTCACACAAGCATGTTATCAATCAATCTAATCAAATTAATTAATCTGATAATTAGTGATCATCCAATGTTCAAACAACGATTTGATTTTGTTCGAGTCAAACTCGTTTTTGTGAATAAGTACTTAAAGTACGAATTCTCGAATTAAATTAAACTACATAATTAAATCCAATTTAATATGTATTTAATCCTAATTCACTATTTAATTCGAAATTAAATACTACACTTCATTTATAAACCTTTACGACTTAAATTCCAAATTTAATCGCTACGGGTCTCAAAGCCCGATTAACGTCCAACGTCAATTTAATTAAAGTCCAATGGGCTTTTAATTAATTTCTTAAGGCGTGGACTTTTGGTCAACTCGGGTCAAACTGATAACCAAAGTCCAATCCGAGAATTACCCCATAAGCCTAGAAATCAATTTAGGCCCATTAGGCCCAATTAAAATTTAAAGGTCCATTAAGTCGCATTTGAGCTTTATGGAAGCGGTTTTGGGCCCAATTGGATCCAATCCATTTGGGCTAAATAGAAATTGGTACAACCAAGCCCAACAAGCCCAGTAACAACTTTAAAAGCCCAATTTCCAAAATTAGGCCCAACATAATTAAATCACAAAAACCCAATTTCACAATTTAATTACATTAAAGTGTATAACACAATTAACCACCCAAATTAACATTTCTAAAACATAATTTACACAATAATCATGCTAATCAACAACAAAACATGTCCAACATATTTCATCAAAAATCAAACCCAAAATGCTAGTTAAGTCTTGGCAAAGTGAGGATTTTATATCCAATTTCAAATCCAATCCAATTTAATCAAATTAAACATTAAATAAACCTCCCCAAATGATTTCCAATTCATCCAATGAACAAAAAATCAAAATTCCAAGACTCACAAATTAGGGTATCATTCGGCCATGATCAAGAATTTGGGAAAATTTGATCCAATCAATTTTTCTTCAAATTAGACATATATAACTCTAAGTTAACATCAAATAAACATAACCAAACACTCAATTTGACAAAATCATGCTCCAAGCAAAATTACCCAAATTTTAACCCTAAGTCATTTTTCATGCTTTTACTCGCTCTGATACCATTGTTGGAGTTTCTAGGCCCCGAGGATCGAATAACAAACATGAAACAAGGGTGCGAATACAGCGAGGGAGTTGCAGAATACTTACAATGATCGGTTGAGCGATGCGGAGGCAACACAAATTAATTTTCTGCCTTGGCAGTGGCAGTGAGCTGTACTTCCATTTTCTATTTTTGAGCTCCTCGAACAAGTTCCAAGCTTCGTCAAACGATTCCCGGCTCATGGGTGGACTTCCCTATCACCTTCGCATGTCTTCGTAATGTGCTAGCACTCCCGATTTTGCCATAAAATCGCGACTCTTGGCTTCCCTTTGGCTCTCGGCTTTAACCAAAACCAGTGAGTTTTTCAGACCCTTGGGCGTGAATAAGGAAAGAAGAGAAGAGAGGAGAGAGTTGTGTGAGAGAGATGAAAAAGTTAATAGATTTTTGTTTTCTAAAAACAAATAAACATATACCAATTTTTCTCTTTCAAAAGTCAAGCCATAAATGGCTCTAACCACCAACATCAACTCATCAATCCATCAATCATGAATAGTGACTTGCGTCAATCACTCAAAGTGAAAGACATCCATCACTTGATTGATGAATGATGTGACGCTAAATGCGACTAGCGATTTGACGCTTGATTTGATTTGGGTGCCGCACTCGAATTCAAAATGTGAATGCGCTCGCAAATATTCTCGGGCTCGGGTTCGCTAATTCCAAATTAACGAATTTTCCGTTGCGACGTAATTAAATCTAATTTAATTAAATATTATGCCTAGCATAATTATTATTTACGTCGCTAACGAATTAATTCTAAATTAATTCGTTTGCCCGAATAAAATCTAATTTTAATTCCGCGTCGAAATCTAATTTCGTTTAATATATCAAATATATTAATTATCGATTAATTCCAAATTAATCGTTATCTCTCTTTAATTGATATTTTATCCCAGATAAAATATCTCTGCAATTAATCCCAGATAATTTTCTCTCTCTTCTAATTAATCCCAGATTAATTTAGAGTGCGAGTCATACGTCATCGGTGAATCTTTGGGAAGCGACCCCTGAGATCCCCGGATATGTTGGCAGTAAATTCAGTCGTTGGACTATCCGAACACGTAAGTACCAAGTACTACGTTTTACCGATTTACAAGACAAGGTTGGCTTCTAGCAAAGCGCCATGCCTACCCAATTCTCCGGAAATATCCTTACAGGAATAAAGGATCTATATCAGGCGTAGTATACATAGTATTGCGTATTTCGATCCAGTATCGGATGATCACGTGCTAGGCCTGGGGCTGGAATTGTGTCTGCCCCGTACGAAGCACATATCGGATGTCTGGCGACTTGTCTCTATAATCGGATAAACATGACCTTGTCATTTTATCCTGATAGCTGCAGCATTTAAGAGAACCAATCCCGTATCCTACGTGACCATCATCTCCATATGACTGGAGTGATACTTCCGTCTTGACATCACACCCAACACACTAAGATTCTCAATATACCCAGTATTGGCGTAGACAGAACCTGTTAAAGTCCTGGATGACCGCAACCAAAGTATATTGATTGTCGCAAGTATTAGCGGTGCAAGTCTCAGGTTAAGACCAAATACACCTACCCTGATTTCGGACTTCTATAGACACATAGTCATACTACAATGGAATTCCGAGGGGGTCAATCTAGAGCGAAGCTATTTCCCGTGCCATCGGAAAAAAAACAACCTCCTCTTACACTTGCATGAGTATCCTATACCCAAAAATATGAGAACTATGCCATTGTGCCCTCATAACGCGCACAATTGTAATACTAGTCTTTTACGTATTTATCGATGTCCAATCTCGATAATACTCTGATTAGGGATATTTAATGATTTATCCTTCGTGGACTGATACTGTCTCATATCATTCTTAATCCAGGAACAAATCATATGGACCTCTCATCATTTATATATCTAGGTGATCTAATCACAAATGATAAGAGTGCAACCTCCTTTGTCACATAGTTAATTTGTACAACAACACCGTGATCTATACAAATAGTGACGCTATGGGTCATAATTGTCCAACAATATAGCACTAAGTTTAACGTCGTCAGCTAGACATGATTGCCCGAACGTTATGCTGGATCTGAAAATATGACATTTTTTTGTCGCTTAATTGATTCTCCCCAATAGTGCTTGACACGTTAACTATTAACCTTAAATGTTTCATTGGTGTTGGGATCCAGTAATTCAACAGCTCCATATGGTAAAACCTGAGTGATCACAAATGGACCTGACCACTTTGATTTCAACTTTCCAGGGAAAAGTTTCAATCTCGAGTTTTGCAAAAAACACCTGCTGCCTTAGTTCCAACTGTCTGTGCACTATTTTTCGGTCATGCCATTTCATGGTCTTTTCCTTATATAATCTGGCATTCTCATAAGCCTGTAGGCGAAATTCTTCCAATTCATTAAGTTGGTGAAGTCTTTTCTCTCTTGCAGCTTGTGGATCAAGATTCAACTTCTTCAGTGCCCAGTACGCCTTATGTTCAAGCTCAACTGGCAGATAGCACGCTTTCCCAAACACCATTCGATATGGGGATATACCAATGGGTTGTAAGCTGTCCGGTAGGCCTATAATACATCATCCAGTTTTGTAAACCAGTTCCTCCTTTTTTATCCAACAGTTCTTTCCAAGATTCTTTAAATTTCCCTGTTTAAAACCTCAACCTATCCATTTGATTGTGGATGGTAGGCAGTGGCAACCTTATTAGTAACTCCGTATTTGGATAGAAGTGCATCGAAGTATCTGTTGTAGAAATATGAGCCACCATCACTGATAATTGCACGACGTGTTCCTAAGCGAGTGAAAATATTCTTTTTAAGGAACTTGATCACCACTTTGAATCTTTGGATGGCAGTGTAATTGCTTCAACCCATTTGGAGACGTAGTCTACTGCAACCAGGATGTACAAGTTTCTGAATGATGGAATAAAAGGTCTCATAAAATCAATACCCCACACATCGAATATCTCCACTTCCAGAATGTTTTGCAAAGGTCCTTCATTTCTCCTTGAAATATTCCCCGTTCTTTGGCGCCTGTCACATTGAAGAGAAAAAAGATAAGCATCCTTAAAAAGAGTGGGCCAGAACAAACCTAATTGAAAGACTTTTGCTGCAGTTTCATTCACGCTAAAGTTTCCGCCATATGGTGGTGAATTTCAATGTTGCAAAACACTGTTGACATCCTCTTATGGAACACAATGCCTCAGTAATTGATTAGCACAACATTTGAATAGATACGGCTCATCCTAAACATAGGGCTTGACTTCTTTGAAGAACTTTTTCCGTTGCTGAGTTGTCCATTCCAACAGCCATTTTCCTGACACTATATAGTTGACATAGTCAGTATACCAAGGGATTTCCTACTGTTTCATGGCAAACAACTTTTCATCTGGAAAAGTTTCTTTGATTGTCAATTCTTTGCCAGCTGTTTCTCCATTATCGAGCCTCGATAAATGATATGCCACTTGATTTTTTGTCCTTTTCCTATCTCAAATCTCCACATCGAGTTCTTGTAGAAGAAGTATCAAACGGATCAATCTGGGTTTAGCATCTTTCTTCGCGATCAGATATTAGATTGCTTAATGATCTGTGTAGACCACCACTTTGGGACCCAGCAGATAAGAGCAAAATTTGTCAAAAATGAACACAACTACAAGCAACTCATTTTCACTGGTTGTATAGTTGAGTTGAGCTTCATTCAAAGTTCTGCTAGAGTAGTAAATGGCATGGAAAATCTTTGCTTTATGTTGTCCTAAAACTGCACCTACATCAAAATCACTAGCATCGCACATCACCTCAAATGGAAGGGTCCAGTCTGGTGCTACAATAATGAGAGTAGAAACAGCTTCTGTTTTAGGATTTCAAAAGCTTCCTATGATGTTTTGGTGAAGTTGAAAGGCACATCCTTCTACAGAAGATTGCACAGAGGTTTAGCAATCTTGGAAAAGTCTTTGATAAATCTTCTGTAAAAGCCTGCATGTCCAAGAAAACTCTAAATCCCTTTGACAAATATTGGTGGAGGTAGTTTTTCAATTTTCTCGATCTTTGCTTTGTCTACCTCGATCCCCTTTTATGAGATCCGATGTCCAAGAACAATACCTTCCTGCACCATGAAGTGGCATTTCTCCCAGTTGAGTACCAACTGGTGATAATTATGTTAAATGGAAAAGTGACATGAATGCGATAATTGTCTGCGAAGAACTTAAATTTGTTATAATGGAGGAATCTCCTCCTGAGCCAGCACCTAATGCTGGCATAGCTGCACGTAATGCCTATAATTATTGGATTAAAGCTGATGAGAAAGCCCATAGCTATTTGATAGCATCCATGTATGAGGTTCTTGCTGCACAGCATGAGCCTATGGTGACAACATCAACGATTATACAGTCATTACAGAATAAGTTTGGGCAACCTTCAGACCGGCAACAACATGAGGCAATTGCCTCTGTAATGACCTCTAGAATGATGGAAGAGACATCATTCTAAGACCATGTGTTAAGGATGATGGCTCATCTTAATATGGCTAAAACCTATGGTGTATGTATTAATGTGAAAAGCCAGATGACAATGATCATGGAAACCTTTCCGAAGAGTTTCCTACAGTTTAAGAGTAAATATTCTATAAACAAGTTGACTTTCACATTGAATGAACTACTGAATGAGCTCACCAATTATGAGTCCGTTATGAACGGTCCTCGTAGGCCCAATGCCGAGGCAAATGTTGTTGAATCTTCTAAATCTGCAAAGAAGAAGAAGAAAGGCAATTGGAAGGCAAAGGCAAAACCAATGAAAAAGAAGAACAATAAAAACTCCAAATGAACCAATGCCAAAGGAAAACATGTGAACAACAAGGGCATTGGTAAAAGAATTGTCCAAAATACCTTGCAGAGCTTAAAGAGAAGAAAAATACTGGTAAATACGATTTACTTGTAATTGAGTCTCTTTTGGTGGAGGATGATAAATCCATATGGATTGTTGATTCTAGTACCACTAACCATGTTTGTTGTTCTTTGCAGCTACTTGACTATTGGAGGGACCTTGCTGAAGGTAGCTTTACCATAAGAGTTGGGACATGGGATGTTGTTTCAGCAAAAGCAGTGGGAGATTCCAAGTTAAACTTTAATAATAGTTATTTATGTTTAAATGGTGTGCTATATATTCATGGTTTTTCGTAGGAATTTGATTTCTGCAACAAAACTTATGGAATGTGGTTTTTCTATTTCGTTTAATAATAAGTCAGTTATTATTAGTAGAAATTGATTAAATATATGCACTGGAAAATCCGAAAATAATCTATATGTATTAAGGCTGTTAATGCATGAATCACTACTTAATACTGAAATGTTTAAGATTGAAAGATCTAAAATTAAACGGTAAAAGATTTCTCATGATGATACCTATTTATAGCACCTTAGACTTGGTCACATTAACCTTGACCGGATAGATAGACTAATTAAGAACGAAGTTTTAAATCAGTTAAAACTCGGTACTTTACCTATCTGCGAATCCTATCTATAAGGCAAAATGACCAAGAGACCTTTTACTGGAAAAAAGGATAAGAGTCAAAGAAACTCTTAAGCTAATACATTCGGACGTTTGCAGACCGATGAATGTAAAGGCCTGAGGTGGTTTTGAATACTTCGTCACTTTCATTAACGATTATTCCAGATATTGGTATGTTAACCTAATGCAGCACAAGTCAGATACATTTGAAAAGTTTAAAGAGTATCGTGTTGAGGTTGAGAACCAGTTAGGTAAAAGCATCAAAATTCTACGATCAGATCGGGAAGGAGAATACCTTGATAGAGATTTCGAGGAATCTTAGTTGAGCATGAAATTATTTCACAGCTCATAGCACCTGGAACATCACAATAAAACGGTGTTTCAGAAATGAGACATCGAACCCTACTAGACATGATGAGATCAATATTTAGTTATAGCACTCTACCTAGTTCATTATGGGGGTATGTATTGCAAAATACAATGTATATCCTGAATATAGTTCCTTCTAAGTCGGTTTCTAAGACTCCCTTAGAGTTATGGAATGGTCGTAAAGCTAGTTTGTGACATTTCCGTATATGGGGTGTCCGACACATATGTTAAAGAACAAGACCACTATGTTGGAACCATGTTCAATGTATGCCTATTTATAGGCTATTATTAGGAAACTAGGGGTAGATTCTTTTATAGTCCATAAAATAATAAAGTATTTGTGTTGAAAAATGTTACATTTCTTGAGGAAGACTATATGAGAGAGTTCAAACCTCGAAGTAAAATGTTACTTGTGGAGTTACTTACTAGTATGACCAGTGCACCAGTGTCAAATGTTGACAAAGACATAACACCTTCTACATCTGAAAGTCAGATGCAAGTTTATCAGGATACCATACCACCTAGATGTAGTGAGAGGGTTGTAAGATAACCTGAACGCTATCTAGGAAATGGTGAGGTGCAAGTTGTTGCATCTTGTGATGGTATAAATGATCCACTGACCTAGCCTAATGTAATTGAAGATACTGATAAAGAGGAATGTGATGAGAACCTGCCTGGAACGGAGCTAGACAAACCCACACAAGATTAAAATCATTCCCAAGAAAAACCAAGACAGTTCGAATAAGAAACTCTAAACCTCCGAAGAACAAGCACTAGAAACCTAGAGTGCTAATAGAAGCGCCATAAACGATTAGCAGTCCTTTGATAAGCCAAAACTAGTGAGAACAAATTGAGGAACTGAATGCTCACAGATCGATAAATTAATTTTATTGAAAGAGAGTTGTGAAACATAACTAAAGAGTTGGCATTTTATAAGGAGGCTGCAACCACAACCCTAACCCACAAGGATTAAATGAAACCCTAACCCACAAGGATAAAACAAAACCCTAACCCACAAGGATAAAACGAAACTACCCACACACCAACATCTGTGTATCCTAAAACTAAGATAAGCTATCCCTACGTGCAAACCCTTGCACACTTAACCTAATTCCCAAACATAAAATAAAAATCTAAAGAAAATAGTCAAACGTAAATAACGGGCCGAAATACCATAAATGTCAAGCCATAAATAAATGAATAATAAATGTCAAATAACTATAATAGAATAGACCTAAGTAACTCGTTGCTTTGCGGCCTGAATAAGATTCACCATCTTATATTCGTCTAGCGTCAAGCCCATAGTCAATGAAGTAGAAGTACGGGAATAGTCAGATACCATCTTTTATATGAATCCATGCATAGCTTCTTGGACCTTCTTAGCTCGAGACCTTGTGATTGGACCTTCTGGAACTTGTATTGTGGCGATCCGTCCAACATGTGCTGTATGTTGGGCTGCTGCATCCTGGTCCTCATCATTCCCACTCTCCTCAAAAGGATTCGACCTCAAATCTGCTTCAAACAAAGAAAGATCAGAAACATTAAATGACGTAGAAACATTATACTCACCTGGCAAATCCACTTTGTAGACATTGTCATTGATTTTCTCAAGAATCTGAAACGGGCCATTGCCTCGGGGTAGGAGTTTGGATTGTCATTGCTTTGGAAAATTCTCTTTTCGTATGTGTACCCAAACCCAATCACCGGGTTCGAAAGAGACACGACATCTACCCTTATTGGCATGCGAGGCATATTGTTCATTCTTATTCTCAATGTGGTTTCTTACTTTCTCATCTATATACTTGACCAAGTCGGCCTTGAGCTTACCATATAGGCTCACCCTCTCATCAATGGGCAAAGGCAATAAATCCATAGGTGTGAGTGGGTTAAATCCATACACAATTTCAAAAGGAGAATAAGAAGTAGTTTAATGAATACTACGATTATATGCAAACTCAATGAAAGGTAAACATTCTTCCCATATCTTCAAATTCTTAGAAATGATAGTACGTAATAGTTGGGACATGTTCCTATTAAGGACTTCAGTTTGACCGTCAGTCTGTGGGTGACAAGTGGTAGAAAACAACAGTTTAGTTCCCAGCCTACCCCATAAAATTTTCCAAAAATGACTTAAAAACTTTGCATCCATGTCCGATACTATACTTCGAGGTACACCATGTAAGTGAACAACCTCACTAAAAAATAATTCAGCAATGTGTGTGGCATCTTCTGATTTGTGACATACAATAAAGTGTGCCATCTTGCTAAAACGGTCAGCTACAACAAAAATATAGTCTCAGCCCTTCCTAGATCTAGGCAATCCTAACACAGTCCATGGAAATATCTACCCATGGTGCCTGAGGAACAGGTAAAGGTGTATAAAGCCCATGTGGTTGAACTTTAGATTTTTCCTTCCTACAAGTAATGCAACCAGTACAAATACGTATGACATGCTTCTTCATTTTAGGCCAATAAAAATGTTCATGCAAGATATCCAATGTTTTTGTAACACCAAAATGACCCATAAGACCCCCACTATGTGCTTCACGGACTAATAGTTCACGCATAGAACAACTAGGCACACACAGTTTATTCTCTTTAAATAAAAAATCATCTTGTCTGTAAAATTTACCATAATCACCTTTGTACATGCAATGTAGATCTCAGAGAAGTCATGATCACTTGTATACAAATCTTTGATAAAGTCAAAACCAAGAAACTTAGAACTTAATGATGTAAGTAAAGTAAAACATACATGCGTGAAAGTGCATCAGCAACCACATTCTCCTTATCTTTCTTATATCGAATGACCTATGGGAATGTCTCCACGAACTCCAGCCATTTTGCATGTCATTTGTTAAGTTTTCCTTGACCCTTGATATGCCGCAAAGATTCATGGTCAATGTCAATCACAAACTCTTTTGGCTAGAGGTAATTGATCTGATCTTTTTCTTTTTCCTTTGCTTCTTTTTCCTCCATCCGTGGAACTGCATATTTTGGAACTTCCTCGATTGCTGCCTTGATTCCAACATCTTTGTTGATCTCAGTACCACTTTTCAAAGTAATGGCTTGACATTGCTCATTCCCTCGGTTCCTTGGATTTGGTTCTGTGTTGCTAGGAAGATTACTCGGTGGTCTGTAACTCTGAGCATTGGCAAGTTGTCCGATTTGATTCTCCAGTGCTTTGATGGAAACTGATTGGCTTTGAAACATAGCATCGTACTTTTTTAACTCAGTCAGCACTTCTGCTATTCCTGGTTCATTGTTTGCTCCTGGCATTTGTTCTGTTGCTGGAATCCAGGTGGTGGATAGTTCTGTTGTTGGAATCTAGGTGATGGATTGTTCTTTTGACCTGAATTGTTGCTCCATGAAAAATTAGGATGATTCATCCACCCTGGGTTGTAGGTGTTGGAATATGGATCGTTCCCCTGTCTGTTGAAATTGTTGACATAATTCACCGTTTCTTCAAGTTGGTTTGGTTCTGGTGCTCCTCCATATGGTGAACTTATGGATCTAGTGGTAAGAGTCTCCATGAATTTGCATATCTGATCCAGCTTGACGTTGGCTGCTGTATTGGCTCCACTTTCATAAATTCCTGCAATTCTTTGGATCATGCTTCTTTCTGTTGGCCACAAGGAATTGTTGTTGGCCATTTCTTCGATTAGGTCCCAGGCTTGATCTTCACCTTTTGCCATTAAAGCTCCTCCAGCAGCATCATCAATTGTGGTTCTCATTATTCCAGAAAGTCCATTATAGAATGTTTGGACTTGAAGCCATTTTGGAATCTCATGGTGAGGACATTTCCGGAGAAAATCTTTGTACATTTCTCAAGCTTCGTAGAGAGTTTCCGAGTCTTGTTGTACAAATGATGTGATGTCATTCCTTAGCTTTCAAGTTCTGGCCGGTTGAAAGTACTTTGCAAGAAATTTGGTGGCTAGAGTGTTCCAAGTTGTGATGGAACCTGCTGGTAGTGAATGTAGCCAAGTTTTAGCTCTGTCCTTCAAGGAGTATGGAAAAACACGCAGTCTCATTGCTTCTTCAGCTTCTCGGTTGTAATTGAAACTGCCGCAAACTTCCAAGAAGTTGCTGATGTGGGAATTAGGGTCTTCAGTTGCTTTTCCTCAAAACTGCACTGATTGCTGAATCATCTGGATGCATGTTTTGATGTCACCCGCATTTGCTGGTAAGTGAGGAAGTACAATACCAGAATGGTTCTGTCTCGAATGGGAATTGGTGGTGCAACATCTAAAGGTTCAGTTTCCATGTTGACTAAAGCTTCTTTGCCTTCTCGCCTTTCCCTTCTCAACTGTTTGATGGTTCTTTCAATTTTCGGGTCAAGCGATCGGAGTTCAAAGCTTCAGGTTCATCTCATGTAGTTTCTGAGAACCTGAAACACAAGAAAACAAAAAAAATAAGTAAAAAGAAATTAGATACAAGTAAATGTATCTAACCCCTAAACTAATAGTAAAAGAAAAATAAGTCCCCGGTAACGGCGCCAAAAACTTGACCGGTGTTTACACACGCGTATAACGCAAGCGCACGTATCGTTCAAGTAGTATAAAAAGTATCGATCCCATGAGGACTTAATACCTAATCTATTAATTTTATGAGGTCAAATGATTACTAGTATCTAACAGGTTGAATGATTGATTTAAAATGGTGAAGATTTAAAAACAAGTAAATAAAAATGATTGAAAGTAGGTTTAAGAAAAATTCAATATTAAAAACTATCTAGGGTTGTGAATCTTTCCAATATTATTTAAAGATGAAGTGGTTATCTTATAGTTGGGTAAAATATTAATTTATTAACCTGGAACACTAAATTATGTAAAAGCCTCTTCCAATGGTCAATTAAAAATATCCAGTATAACCCAATTGAACCATATGTCTATGTCAACCAAATTACCTGGATTTATTAAGATTAAGTTCCAATTATGGCTACCCCCGCCCGACAGGTATATTCATATCCTGTAAGGAAATCTATTAAAGGGTTATCTATCCTCAAGGAAGATCGTGGGCTATTGAGTCTAAGGTCTTAAACCTAAAATCCATTTTCCAAGTCATTTTAAGTTTACCAGTTCAATTTTATTAATGGCCAGTTAATGAAAAAGCATTAAGATTAAGACTCAATAAATAAATCTTTATATTACCCAAACTATAACCTAACCCCTTATAAACCGATGATATTAGACTTCATCACAACCCTAGATAACTAATTAGTTACAACACATAACTAGGGCTAGTAAAATAAAAGACATAAAGTAAAAATGCTGAAAAGTAATTGCGGTAAAGTAAAAGCTGAAAATGAAAATAAAATAAAATGCTAAGGTAAAAGGAATTATTTTTACTACTACTAATTTAGATATCTCCAATATATAATATATAAACTTGTGATAACATTACCAACCAGCCATATAGGCGGTAACCTGATTAAGTCAAATTAAGTCCAACCAGCCATTAAGGCGGTAAAAAGATTTGTCCATGAACCTGCCATATAGGCGGTAAGAAAGTTTAATTACCAACCGAACAATATGGTGGTATCCTTGCTTAGTCAGGTTTAAACCAATTTAAAATAAATTACCAACTGGCCATTATAGCGGTATCCTTTTTAAGTCAAATTTTAAATAGTGAATATATTATATTTAAGGGAGATTAATTTAAATAGCAATAGTAAAAGAATTACCTTTCACCATAGCAGGGGGAAGTTACCTCATCATGGTTGAATAGTAAAAAATGTAAAAATAAAGAAAGTAAATTACTATTATTACAGAACGTAATTAAAATTTAATTACAAAACTGAAATTAAAAGAAACTAGAGAGAAAACTCCATATTACATCAAAGAAATAAGAGAGAATGGTACCTCTAAAACTGAAATCTCGAGCTCAATTTATGGGCGCGAATAGGCTCTGGGCGTCGCGACGAGCAAGGTTATAGCGTCGCGACGCCGGTCTCTTTTGGCGTGGCATGCTGAGAGCTTGACACGTAGAGATTCTGGATAAGGAGATAAGGAGACACGTGGCAAGGCGGTTGAGAGCTCAATTATTATGCTGACGTGGCATGACGTGGCGACACGTGGCGAAAGGGAGTGTCGACACCGTAGGATTGCGACACGTGGCATGCTGTGATTGGTTGATGATGACGTGGCACTTTGACTCGGTCAACTGGTGATGTGGAGGATGATGTGGAGGTTACATGGAGTGACACGTGGCATATGTGGCAATGGTGATTTTCGGCACCGTAGGATGATGAAACGTGGCAAGACGCACGTTAGCAAATCGGCTGTGATGGTGACACGTGGCACGGCGCACGTTAGCAAAGTCAAACTTCTCAAATTCTGACCGTTGACCGGTGCATGTTAGCAGCTCTGGTGCATGTTAGGTGACGCGACACCAAGGGCTTGCGCGTCGCGACGCGGACAAATTATAAAAATGCCATTTTTTCCAATTTTCACTGCTTTGCTCCAAATCACCTCCAGAATGTCCTGAAACTTTATTTATCTACAAAATAACACAAAACACATCAAAATATTCACAAAACTCAAGAAACTGTTGGTTTCTATTATATGTCCCAAGGAAAGATTAAGCATATGAAATACAACAATGAATATATATTAAAGGATGAAGTATGGCGGAATCATACTTACAAAGCTTTTGTGATGAGAAGTGATGAAGAAAATCTTTGAATCTCCAGCTTCAAGTTTCGGCCAAGGGAGGAAGAAGAGTTGAAGCTCCAAGCTTTGCGTATTCCAAGCTCTTTGATGGTTTCCCTATCACCTCCTTTGATCCTTCAATGTGCTAGCAAATGGAGAAAAGAAAATCAAATCTTCTTTGCCCTAATGGAAGTCACGACATTGTGAGAGAGAGAGGAGAGTTGTATTAATCTTTGTTACAAAAATCAATTTATATTTATGCCATAATATTTATTAAATTAATAATAAACTTATGACACAATCATGCAATGGCTTAGAGTGTCAAACACTCAAACTCCATGCAAAACCATTGAGTGTATTGTACACTATCACCATGCAATGTATTAACAATTAAATAATGCATATAATGACAAGTGTCATGTGGGCCCCACACGTTTCCAAATGAAAGTGGGCCCACATGCACTCACGCGTTCGGGTTCGATATTTCCGAAATACCGAACTTACGTCGCGACGTTAATTAAATCAAATTTAAATAAATAATTGCGCCTAGGGAAATTATTATTTACGTCGCTAACGAATTAATTCTAAATTAACTCGTTTGCCCGAATTAAAATCTAATTTTAATTTCGCGTCGAAATCGAATTTCGATTATTATATCGAATATAATATTTTATCGATTAATTCTAAATTAATCGTTCTCTCTCTAAATAAGGCACTTTATCCAAGATAAAGTTTCTCCGCAGTTAATCCAAGATTAATTAAGTCCGAATCAAATATCATAGGTGAATCTTCAGGAAGCGACCCAAGAGATCTCCAGATATGTTGGCAGATGTTGTGCAGTAAATACGGTCGTCGGATAATCCGAACACGTACGTACCTCGTACTACGTTCTTACCGATTCACAAGACAAGGTTGGCTTCTAGCAAAGCGCCATGCCTACCCAATTCTCCAGAAATATTCTTATGGAATATTAGATCTATATCAAGCGTAGTATACCGTAGTATTGCGTACATCGATCCAGTATCGGACGATCACATGTTAGGCCTGGGGCTGGAAATGTGTCTCCCGTACGAAACATATATCGGACATCAAGCAACTAGTCTCTTTAAATCGGACAATCCTGACCTGGTCATATTGTCCCGACGGTTGCAACCTTTTATAGAGTACTAGTTCTGTGTCCTGCGTGATCATCACCTCCATATGTCTGAAGTGATACTTCCATCTCGACATCACATCCAGTACACTACGATTCTCGATAAACCCAGAAGAGGTGTACACAGAACCGGTTAAGGTCCCCAACCACCAAAACCAAAGTTTACCGATTGTCGCAAGTACTAGCGATGTAAGTCTCAGGTTAAGACCATATACACCTACCCTGATGCGGCCTCCCATAGACACGCAGACATACTACCAATGGGATTCCGCGGGGTCTATCCAGAGCGAAGCTGTTTTCCGTACCATCGGTAAAACACAACCTCCTATCGCACTTGCATAAGTATCCAATACTTAAATATATGAGAACTATGCCGTTGTGCCCTCACAACGTGCACAAGCGCAATACTAGTCTATTCCGCATTATCGATGTCCGATCTCGATAATACTCCGACTAGGGATATTAATGATTAAACCTTTATGGATTGATACTGTCTCATATCATCTCAATCCGGTATTAATCATATGGACTTTCGCCATTTATATATCAAAGTAAATAATATTACAAAACGGCAAAAGGCAATTTCATTATCACATAGTTAATTTTGTACAATAATACAATATCATTTACAAACAGTGACGCTATGGGACATAATGTCTAACAATCTCCCACTTGGCCTATAGCCAGTCACTCAAGCATCTAATACCCGAACTATGTATGTGTCGTTCAAAAACTTGCTGAAGAACAGCCTTCGTCAGCGGATCTGCAATGTTGTCATCTGATGTGACCTTCTCGACCTTTACATCGCCACGATGTATAATCTCCCGAATCAGATGGTAACGTCGAAGAACATGCTTGGACCGTTGATGAGACCTTGGTTCCTTAGCCTGTGCTATAGCCCCGTTATTGTCACAATACAATGGAACGGGCTCAGCTGCTAACGGAACTACTCCTAATCCGATTAGGAACTTTCGGATCCAAACTGCCTCCTTTGCTGCTTCAGATGCAGCGATGTACTCCGCTTCTGTTGTTGAATCGGCAACAGTATCTTGCTTGGAAGATTTCCAGCTCACTGCTCCGTTATTCAAACAAAAAATGTACCCGGATTGCGACTTGTAGTCATCCTTGTCGGTTTGGAAACTTGCATCGGTATACCCAGATACCGCAAGTTCTCCACCTCCATAAATTAAGAAAGCATCCTTAGTTCGTTTAAGATACTTAAGGATATTCTTAACTGCTATCCAGTGACCTTCACCTGGATCGGCCTGATAGCGACTGCACATGCTCAAAGCATATGAGACATCAGGTCGTGTACATATCATGGCATACATGATCGATCCGACTGCCGAGGCGAACGGTATCCGACTCATGTTGTCTCTCTCTCTCCTGAGTCTTAGGACACATGTCCTTAGACAGAGAGGTACCACGTACCATTGGAACCAATCCCCTCTTGGATTGTTCCATGTTGAATCGCTTCAACACTTTATCAATGTATGTACTCTGGGAGAGTCCAAGCAGCTTTCTAGATCTATCCCGGTAGATCTTTATTCCAAGAATAAAGGCTGCTTCTCCCAGATCTTTCATGGAGAATTTTAATGAAAGCCAAGCTTTCACCGACGTTAGCATGGGAATGTCATTGCCTATAAGCAATACGTCGTCGACATAAAGGACAATAAAAGTAAGTGCTCTCCCACTAACCTTCTTGTATACACAAGGGTCATCTGCGTTTTGCACGAAATCATATTCTTTTATGATCTCATCAAAACGCTGATTCCATGACCGTGATGCTTGCTTCAATCCATAAATGGATCGATTTAACTTACAAACCTTGTTTGCAAGTCTTGGTACGATAAAACCGTCAGGCTGTTGCATATAAACATCCTCCAAAAGGTTTCCGTTAAGGAAAGCGGTTTTAACGTCCATCTGCCATATCTCGTAATCGAAATATGCAGCTATTGCAAGCATTATCCGAATGGATTTAATCATGGCAACGGGTGAGAAGGTTTCGTCATAATCAATACCATATTGTTGACGATACCCCTTCGCTACAAGCCTAGCTTTGTACGTTTGTACGTTGCCATCCATGTCGGTCTTCTTCTTGAAGATCCATCTGCATCCAATAGGCTTTACGCCTTCTGGTGCATCAACCAGTGTCCAAACTTGGTTGGCGTACATGGAATCCATCTCGGACTTCATGGCTTCTTGCCATAAAGCGGAATCGATATTTTGTATCGCTTCCTCATACGTAGCCGGCTCATTATCCTCAATAAGATTAATATCTACATGAGGTGAGATCAGGAACCCATACCTCTCAGGTACTGTTCTGACTCTCTCCGACCTACGCGGTCCTTGTGTATGTGAAGTTTGTGGTACAGACTCATCCCGGACGGTCTGTTCTTGTTCCGTCGTTGATTCATTGCCAGGAACAGTATCACTACGATCTTCATCGAGTTCTACTTTCCTCCCACTTACCACTGCATTTATAAAATCCTTCTCAAGAAAAATGCTTGTAGAGCAACAAATACTTTGTTCTCTTGTGGGTGATAGAAGTAATATCCTTTGGTTTCCCTAGGATATCCTACGAAAAGGCATTTATCAGATTTGGGTTCAAGTTTGGTACCTTCCAAACGTTTAACATATGCCCAGCATCCCCAAATCTTCAGGAAAGAGAAACCTGGTTTCCTTCCTGTCCATATTTCATATGGAGTCTGTTCAACAGACTTCGACGGTACCTTATTCAAAATAAGTATAGCACTGTTTAATGCGTATCCCCAGAAGGATATTGGTAGCTCAGTGCGACTCATCATTGACCTTACCATGTCTAACAAGGTGCGGTTTCTCCGTTCGGACACACCGTTTAATTGCGGTGTTCCAGGAGGAGTCCACTGTGAAAGAATACCATATTCTTTCAAGTAATCTTGAAACTCATAACTTAAGTATTCGCCACCACGGTCTGACCGTAATGTCTTAATACTCTTCCCTTTTTGTTTCTCCACTTCGTGTCGAAACTCTTTGAATTTCTCAAAAGTTTCCGACTTGTGTCTCATAAGATACACATAACCGTAACGAGATGCATCATCTGTGAAGGTTACGAAGTAGTGAAATCCACCTCTAGCCTGGCTAGACATGGGCCCGCATACGTCAGTATGAACGAGAGCCAACAGTTCTGTGGCACGTTCACCTTTACCGCTAAAAGGTGATTTAGGCATTTTGCCTAAAAGACAAGATTCGCAGACGTCATATGAATTGGGATCAAATTCGTCCAAGTACCCACTCTTCGAAAGTGTGGATATGCGAGTCTTGTTGATGTGTCCTAGACGACAATGCCACATATAAGCTTCATCTTTTAGATTACTTCTTTTGAGCCTTTTGTTTGTCATTTTAGGAGATTCATTTATATTCAAAATATAAAGACCGTTATTTGCAACAGCTGTGCAAATTTCTGCATCATTTTTATATAAATAACACCCAGTGTTTCTAAATACAAAAGTGTAACCCTGCTGGGTTAACAAGGATACAGATATAATATTCCTAGTTAAACTAGGTACAAAATAACAGTTCAAAAGTTTAAGTACATGCCCTGAGGGCAGTTCTAAAACAAAAGTCCCTACGGCCAAAACAGCAACAGGTGTTCCGTTTCCGACCCGTAGATCCATCTCCCCTGACGCCAGCACCCTGCTATCCTGCAGATCCTGCACATCAGTACAAATATGAGCACCACAACCAGAATCAAAAATCCAATTTTTAAAACTAGAAGTATTCATATTTATCTCAATAACAAACATACCAGAGGCGATAGCCTTGCCAGCCTTGATATCCTCCCTCTGCCCTTTGCCCATTCGGCAGTCACGTTTCCAGTGACCCCTCTTGCCGCAGTTGAGGCAGATGTCGCGAGATTTGTCCTTTGGCTTCCTAGAAGCCACTGTCAACTTGCCTTTGCCCTTGTTCTTGAACTTCTTCTTCCTCGCACCTCCAATTGCCTTGGGCCCAGCCCTTGGCGCATGAGAGGTCGATGCATAATGCGCCTCGCGCTTGCTCCCCTTTAGGAGTTCCCTTTCGGACTCCTTCAGCACGGACAACAACTCTCCAAGAGTGTCGTCAGTGTCCATCAACTTATAGTTGATGATGATTTGTTTCCAAGTATCGGGTAGCGATTGTAATAGCATATCAATCGTCAGCTCTGCCTCCAAGACAATGCCCATCTTGGCTAACTCATCTATGTCAGCGATCATTTGAGTCCCGTGGGCCTCAACTGATGCGCCGTCTGTCATCCGGGAGCGGAAGAGTTTCCTTACTAGCTCGTACCTCTCCATCCGCTTGTTGGTGCGGTGGAGATCACGCAATCTTGCCATCATGTTATAGGGATCCAAGTCCCTGTTCTGGCGTCTGAAATGCTGGGTCATTGCAGCTAGCATAACTGACTGAGCTTGGTCACAATCGTCACTATGAGTCTTCCATAACTCTAGCTCCAGTGGCTCAGTGGGTTTAGGCGGGAGAGGTCTCTGAATAGTATACAGTACCCTCTCAGCCCCAAGCACTATCTTGAGGTTCATTTCCCAGTCGGCAAAGTTTGTCCCTTTGAAGACATTATCGCCCATGATTATGTCGCGGACATTACCCTTGCCAGTCATCTTGACAACTATAAAGTCAACGATGTTATGGGTACAGTCAAACTGTTACAAGCAAAATAACAATATATTAGTCCAACTAATTATTAAAATATTGACGAAATAATTTTGAAAGACGCGTAAGGCTAAGTATCTGAACGAAATTGCAAATTCAATAATAGCCTCCCACTATTTTCTTCAAGTCTCTAACCCTCTGTAGAGAACTCGGGAAATCGAATTTCCTAGTGGGCTAGGATCCCGTTAAATAAACACAACCTTGACTTTGGCCAATAAAAGCTGTATGCTATTTAACTTAGGTAGATCTCTATGATCAATTGGATCTCATCCAATTCCTAGATCCGGTTAGGTGGACATCCAAGTCCGAAACATATGTATAATGTCAATGTATCCATTACATTTTCCTAACCCTATCCTCCGAATCATCTAGGCCTTGGCTTTGGCCAAAAACAAACCTAATGATTCCAGTTAAGCGGGACCCATTGACGAGGAAAGTTTCGTAATCAATGTCATTGGACAAAAAGTGATCTTGACTTTGGCCAATAAAAATCACGATTTGGACAAGACACCGATATGCAACAAAACTCTCATGATTCAAGTACATCCTTGATTGACAAAGGTCTTGACTTTGGTCAAAAACAAACCAATGCCAACTTCGGATCTTGAACAAGAATCATTCAATGGAAGGATATTTGCTTAATATAAATTGAGGGATTTTTCGCGTAATTGGCAACCAATTTATTTATCTTTGTTAGGTCTCATCATCATACACCCTTAAGCATGCTTCTAAAACATCATAAAGCGCGTAAAGTAAATTAATAGTGATATGCGGATGGATATATAAACAACTTGTTCCTAGAACAAATCACTCCCTTTCCTCTCCCCGCTAGCACTATTCTACTCTTACCCAATTACATAATACAATAAGAGAAACCTCATTTACATTGAGGGGAATTAGGTGAGAAGAGAATACAAAGAGATAAAGAGATAAGGCTGGACACGCAGGTCCAATTTATTAATTCCAAATTTACAATAATTTCTAAAATTACCATTTCCCTTCTAATATCCATCCGATATACACTATTCATTCATCACATACATATATTTTCAAACAAGACATGCTTTTACAACCAATCTAATCCAATTAATTAGTCTATGTTTAAGTGATCATCCAATGTTCAAACAACGGTTTGATTTTGCGCGAGTCCAACTCGATTGAGAATAAGTACATAAGGTACGAATTCGCGAATTATATCGAACTACTTATTAAATCTAATTTAATTCGTATTCAATACTAATTCAATTATTTAATTCCAAATTAAATGTTTACACTTTTAATGTGCTTTAAAGACTTAGATTCTAAATCTAATCCTATTGGGTCTCAAAGCCCAACTAACATCCAATGTTAAATTTAATTCAAGTCAAATGGGCTTTCAATTGATTTATTAAGGCTTGGGCTTTGGTCAATGTGGGTCAAACCCAATTACCAAGCCCAAATAAGGAATCACCCTTAAATGCCATAAAACCAATTTTAAGCCCATAAGGCCCAATTAAATTTTAAAGCCCATTATATTATATTTGGACTTAATGGAGTGATTTAGGCCCAAATTGGATCCAATCCTTTTGGCCCAAATCTACTTGGTCCACCCAAGCCCATTATGCCCAAATACAATATTAAAAGCCCAATTCACCAATTAAGCCCATTAATTAAATTTTAATATTCCAAACATTAAAGTCCAATTAATTAAAGTGTAAAACCAAGATTAATATATTAAACCAAATATTTCAAAAATACCCATTTAATTTATTAATCATCTATTGTTCAAAACATATGTCCAACATTAATTTGAACAAAAATCAAGTCCATTTTCATGTCCATTATCATTCGGCCAAGTGAGAATTTTTGTGTCGATTTGTTTTTCAATCCGATTGAATTACTAATCTACGTCCCGTATACGTTTTAAGTCATCCAATGATCTTGTACACAAAAAATTCCAATACATCCAATGTTCATACCCATTCGGCCAAGGTTACATTTTGGGGAAAAATCATCCAATGCATTTTTCAAAATTGATTCCATATAACATCATTCTATATACATGTAAGCATACTCATTAATCAAATTTCACAAGAACATGCTTCAATCAATTTTACCCAAATTTTAACCTAAAGTATTTCATGCTTAACCATGGCTCCATGATACCATTGTTGGTTTCTATTATATGTCCCAAGGAAAGATTAAGCATATGAAATACAACAATGATATATATTAAAAGATGAAGTATGGCGGAATCATACTTACAAAGCTTTTGTGATGAGAAGTGATGAAGAAAATTTTGAATCTCCAAGCTTCAAGTTTCGGCCAAGGGAGGAAGAAGAGTTGAAGCTCCAAGCTTTGTGTATTCCAAGCTCTTTGATGGTTTCCCTATCACCTCCTTTGATCCTTCAATGTGCTAGCAAATGGAGAAAAGAAATCAAATCTTCTTTGCCCTAATGGAAGTCACGGCATTGTGAGAGAGAGAGAGAGAGTTGTATGATCTTTGTTACAAAAATCAATTTATATTTATGCCATAATATTTATTAAATTAATAATAAACTTATGACACAAATCATGCAATGGCTTAGAGTGTCAAACACTCAAACTCCATGCAAAACCATTGAGTGTATTGTACACTATCACCATGCAATGTATTAACAATTAAATAATGCATATAATGACATGTGTCATGTGGGCCCCACACGTTTCCAAATGAAAGTGGGCCCACGTGCACTCACGCGTTCGGGTTCGATATTTCCGAAATACCGAACTTACGTCGCGACGTTAATTAAATCGAATTTAAATAAATAATTGCGCCTAGCGAAATTATTATTTACGTCGCTAACGAATTAATTCTAAATTAACTCGTTTGCCCGAATTAAAATCTAATTTTAATTTCGCGTCGAAATCGAATTTCGATTATTATATCGAATATAATAATTTTATCGATTAATTCTAAATTAATCGTTCTCTCTCTAAATAAGGCACTTTATCCAAGATAAAGTTTCTCCGCAATTAATCCAAGATTAATTAAGTCCGAATCAAATATCATAGGTGAATCTTCAGGAAGCGACCCAAGAGATCTCCGGATATGTTGGCAGTAAATACGGTCGTCGGATAATCCGAACACGTACGTACCTCGTACTACGTTCTTACCGATTCACAAGACAAGGTTGGCTTCTAGCAAAGCGCCATGCCTACCCAATTCTCCAGAAATATTCTTACTGGAATATTAGATCTATATCAAGCGTAGTATACCGTAGTATTGCGTACATCGATCCAGTATCGGACGATCACATGTTAGGCCTGGGGCTGGAAATGTGTCTGCCCCGTACGAAACATATATCGGACATCAAGCAACTAGTCTCTTTAAATCGGACAATCCTGACCTGGTCATATTGTCCCGACGGTTGCAACCTTTTATAGAGTACTAGTTCTGTGTCCTGCGTGATCATCACCTCCATATGTCTGAAGTGATACTTCCATCTCGACATCACATCCAGTACACTACGATTCTCGATAAACCCAGAAGAGGTGTACACAGAACCGGTTAAGGTCCCCAACCACCCAAACCAAAGTTTACCGATTGTCGCAAGTACTAGCGATGTAAGTCTCAGGTTAAGACCATATACACCTACCCTGATGCGGCCTCCCATAGACACGCAGACATACTACCAATGGGATTCCGCGGGGTCTATCCAGAGCGAAGCTGTTTTCCGTACCATCGGTAAAACACAACCTCCTATCGCACTTGCATAAGTATCCAATACTTAAATATATGAGAACTATGCCGTTGTGCCCTCACAACGTGCACAAGCGCAATACTAGTCTATTCCGCATTATCGATGTCCGATCTCGATAATACTCCGACTAGGGATATTTAATGATTAAACCTTTATGGATTGATACTGTCTCATATCATCTCAATCCGGTATTAATCATATGGACTTTCGCCATTTATATATCAAAGTAAATAATATTACAAAACGGCAAAAGGCAATTTCATTATCACATAGTTAATTTTGTACAATAATACAATATCATTTACAAACAGTGACGCTATGGGACATAATGTCTAACAGAAACTATACAAAATATTAGGTTAAATAAAGTGGGAAAAAGTGATAGATTTTAAACACTCATCAGTAATTGATGGTAAGTTTCACGCTGACTAGGGCATTAACACTCTTTGTCTTAGTTGGGTAACGCAGTGCTTGCACCGCTAAGCTTCACTTAAAGACAGCTATATGAGCATTCCTGTCACATTCAGGGAAAGAGACTAAGACAATCAGGTAAGGAGAGTCAGAAGCAGAAAAGTGAGATTAGACAACCTGAAGAATCACACAACTGTGTGCACATCAAAGTTAGGTGGGTTGGACAACAGGAGATCATAGAGCACAGAACAGATCGTAAAAGAGAAGTTAAAGACCAGTGACTTATACATGCAGTGGACTTAGAACAACACCAATGATGCAAATTGGACCTTGTTCTGGACCGATATCTAGTATGGAATATGTTCTCTGTTGTTTGTAGCATATCATCTCAACCTTTACCTAGACAAATTTAAAGCATGGCGGGTCACAAGGGACTCCCCCATGGCTGCATACTCAAACCCTTATTCATCTGGCGACCTCCAACGCAGGTGCCTCCTCCACAACATCCTCACCATCAGAAATGACTTCACCATCACCCCTCATATACATGGTCCTCCTGTTAGGGCACTATGATGCTATATGGCCATTCAAACATTTGAAACATTTAATGTCACGACTCCTATTTGTGGGGTCTCGAATTTTGGTTTAGGCTTGGTGGTGGTTGTTGGACAATTATGACCAATAGCATAACTATTAGTAAAAGACATTGTGGTTTAAATTAACTATGTGACAATGGAAATTGCTATTTTATCATTTTGTAATTTGATTATTTGAATATATAAATGATAAAAGTCCTTATGATTAGTTCCGGATTAATAAGATATGAAACAGTATCAATCTACAAAGGTTTAATCATTAAATATCCATAGTCGTAGTATTATCGAGACTGGACATCGATATTGCAGAATAGACTAGTATTGCACTTGTGTGTGTTATGGAAGCGTAACGGCATAGTTCTCATATATTAAGTATTGGATACTTATGCAAGTGTTATATGAGGTTGTGTTTACCGATGGTACGGAAACAGCTTCGCTCTGATTGACCCCTCAGAGTCCCATTGGTAGTATGGCTATGTGTCTATGGGAATCCGCATCAGGGTAGGTGTATTTGGTCTTAACCTGAGGCTTGCATCGCTAGTACTTACGACAATCAATACACATTGGTTTTGGTCGCTCGGGACTTTAACAGATTCTGTGTACGCCTCTTCTGAGTTTATTGAGAATCGTAGTGTATGGGTATGATGTCAAGACGGAAGTATCACTTCAGTCATATGGATATGATGATCACACAGGGATACAGAACTGGTACTCAAATGTGTTACAATCATCGGGATAATATGACAAGGTCATGATTATCCGATTAAGGAGACTAGTTGCTTGTGATTCGATATATGCTTCGTACGGGGCATACACTATTCCAGCCCCAGGCCTTGCATATGACATCCGATATTAGATCGTAATACATAATAATACGTATACTACGCCTGAAAAAGATTATATATTCCTTAAAGAATATTTTTGGAGAATTAAATAGGCACAATGCTTTGCTAGAAGCCAACCATGTCTCGTAAAGCGGTAAGAACGTCGTACGAGGTACGCACATGTTCGGATAGTCCAACGACCAGATTTACTGCCAAAATGTCCAGGGATCTATTGGGTCGCTTCCTAAAGATTCACCGATGATGTATGACTCGAACATAATTAATCTAGGATTAATTAGAAGAGAGAGAGAATTAATCTGGGATTAATTTACGAGAGATTTTATCTGGGATAAAATTCAATTTAGAGAGGAAACGATTAATTTGGAATTAATTGATAAAATAATGTATTTGATATATTAAATGAAATTAGATTTCATAACGGAATTAAAATTAGATATTAATTCGGGCAAATGAATTAATTTAGAATTAATTCGCGAGCGACTTTAATAATAATTTTGCTAGGCATTATTATTTAATTAAATTTGATTTAATTAAGTCGCAACGGAAAATTCGTTAATTCAGAATTAACGAACCCGAGCCCAGAATTTGTTTGGGGGCTCACTCGGATTTTGAATTCAAGTGGGGCCCACAAGTCACATCACTTGTCATTCTCATCACTTTTTTGGTGATGTAATTTGGTGAGTTGGTGATGAGATGATGGTGACTTGTTTAACACACAATTGTGAAAAGTGAAAGATTTTTTATTAACTTTGAGTTTGGTATATCATCTTTTGATCTTTGGAAATCAAATACAAGTCAACATTCATCACTCTTCCTCTTTCATTCACGCCCAAACACACTTCTCTTCTTCTCTCCATCTTGGCCGAGAGCTTCAAGAAACCAAGGAAGAAATTTTTGCAATTTTTAAGTGCTAGCACACTCATAGAATCATAGAAAGGTGAAAGGGAAACCTTTCCCAAGAGTTTGGAATCCTTTGATCAAAGCTTGGAGCTTCATACACAACTTTGGAGGAGCTTGGAACAACTTCAAAGAGAGTAAAAGTTTTGTTCTCTACAAATCCTATAACCGATCAAAGTGTGTATTTTTCCGCTATACTTCTTTTCGTATTCACAACATTTTATGCTTGAAATGATCTTAGTTTGTTCATTACAACCCAACAATGGTATCAGAGCCTATTTGAGCATGAAATGAACTTAGGGTTTATAATCTTGATTTGGATAATTTTGCTTGGAGCATGTTTTTGTGAAATTGATTGTTTGAGTATGCTTAGATTATGATAACTTAGAGTTATACATGATTAATTTTATGAAAAATTGATTAGATAATTTTTGCCTAAAATTTTGGCTTGGCCGAATTCACAAGAACCCTAATCTCATGTTGATTTTGATTTTTTAAACCATTGGATGTGTTTAAAATATTAGGATATATTGATTTGTGATTTAATTGGATTAAAATCAAAATTAATGAGAAAAAATCCCTAATTGCCGAAAATGAGTAAGCATGTTAATGACTTGATTTTGTTTCAATAATGTTGGACATATATTGAAAATAATAAAGCATGATTAATTATGTAAATTGGTATTTTGGAAATGTTAATTTAAATAATTAATTATGGCTATACACTTTAATTAATTAAATTGTGAAATTTGGAATATTAGAATTTAATTAATTAGGCTTAATTTGGAATTGGGCTAAAGTTGTTGTATTTGGGCCCAATGGGCTTGGTTGGGCCAAGTTGGTTTAGGACAATTGGATTGGATCCAAATTGGGTCTAAACCATTCCATTAAGTCCAAATATAATAAATGGGCCTTTAAATAATTAATTGGGCCTAATGGGCCAAAATTAATTTTGTGGCAAATGGTGATTCCTTATTGGGCTTTGGTTGCCAAAGTCTATGCCTTAAGAAATTAATTGAAAGCCCATTGGACTTTAATTAAATCGACATTGGATGTTAATTGGGGTCTAAGTTGAAAAGGCGCATTAAAAGTTTAATTATTTAATTTGAAATTAAATAAAGAATTAGTATTGAATACAAATTAAATCGGATTTAAAATTGTAGTTCGATATAATTCAAGAATTCATATTTTGAGTACTTATTCTTAAACGAGTTGGACTCGCGCAAATCAGATCGTTGTTTGAACAATGGATGATCACTTAATTCAAAGATTAATTAATTGGATTAGATTGATTGAATAATATGCTTTGTGTGAATACATGGATATATTGTATGAATAATGTATATCGGATGGATATTAGATGGGTGAGGGAAATTTTAGAAATTGTTGTAATAAATTTAGGATTTATTAAATTGGACTTGCGTGTCCAGCCTTTATCTCTCGATTCTTTGTAATTCTCTTCTCACCAATTCCCCTCAATGTTAATGAGGTTTCTTTAATTGTATTATGTAATTGGGTAGAAGTTAGAATAGTGCTAGCCGGGGAGAGGAGAGAGTGATTTGTTTTAGGAATAATTTGTGAGATATCCATCTGCATATCATTATTATTTTATTTATCACGCCTTATTATGCTTTTAGAATGCATGTTTAAGGGTGTATGATGACACCTAGTCAAAGATAATAAACTGGTTTCCAATTTACGCGAAAAACCCTCAACAAATATTAAGCGTTTTCCTTCCATTGAGTGATTCATTCTCAAGTTCCAAGATTGGCACTGTTTTGTTGGCCAAAGTCAAGATCTTTGTCCATCGCGGATGTGTTTGAATCATGAAGGCTTTGTTCCATATCACATTTCTTGGGCAAGTTATGATTTTTTTTGGCCAAAGTCAAGATCACGTCTTGTTCATCGACATGGATTACGAAGCTTTCCAAAGTCAATTGGTCCCGCTTAACTGGAATCATTAAGCTTGTTGAGCCAAAGCCAATGCTTAGTTGATTTAGAGGAAAAGGTTAGGAAAATATATTGGATATATTGGCATATATATAATATATATGTTTCGGACTTGGAGGTCCACCTACCGGATCTAGGAATTGGATGAGATCCAATTGATCTCAGAGATCTACCTAGTTAAATATCATACAACTTGTTGGCCAAAGTCAAGGTTGTGTGTTACTAAACGGGATCCTAGCCAACTAGGAAACTGGGTTTCCCGAGTACTCAACAGAGGGTTAGAGGCTCACCGAAAAATATTGGGAGGCTAGTATTGAATTTGCAATTTCGTTCAAATACTCGGCATTACGCGCTTTCAAATTATTTCATCATATTATATATATTTATTAGTTGGACTAATATTTTGTTATTTTTCTTGTAACAGTTAGAGTGTACCCATACATCGTTAATTAAATAGTTATCTATTGCAATTAAGATGACATGAAAGTTGAGTATTAGAGACATAATCATGGCGAGAATGTATTTAATGGCGCAAACTTTCCATATTGGGAAATGAATCTCAGGATTGTCCTGGGATCCGGGAAGTTGCTCTACAGTATAGAGAAATGTCTTGGGCCTAAGCCCGGATCTGAGTAGAAAGTTGAGCTTGAGCTTTGGAAGACTCATAGCGATGATAACTCAACTGCTCAATCTGTTATGCTTGCTGCTATGACTCTACAATTCCGTAGTCAGAACAAGGGATTGGATCCATATGAAATGATGGCGAAGTTGCATGATCTTCATCGATCTAATCTTAGATCGCGAGGTATAAGTTGCAGAAGAAGCTCTTTCGCGCTCGTATATCAGAGGGTACATCCGTCGAGCACCATGTGTCACAGATGATTGCTGACATCGAAGAGCTGGGACAGCTGGGCAAAGTCTTCGAGGCTAAAACTTCTATAGATTTGATCTTACAGTCTCTTTCTGACAATTGGAGCGGGTTTATCATGAACTAAAAAAATGAACCAAGACAATACTCTTGGAGAGTTAATGTCGATACTGCGCGAAGCAGACAAAGAGCTCCTAAAGGGCAAAAAACGTGAGGCACACTTCACTTCAACATCTCAGACTCCGAGGGCTTGGCCCAAGGCAACTGAAGGTGTAAAGAAGAAGCAGAAGAAGAAGGGCAATGCCAAATCGTCAAAGTCTTCTGGGAAGGCAAAGTATAAATCCCAAGATGTATGCCTGCAGTGTGGCAAACAGGGTCACTGGAAGCGTGACTGCCGTGAGTACAAGGCGCATATGAAGGATATCAAAGCGGGCAAGGCACTGGCTTCATGTATATTTGTTATAGAAATAAACATGTCTACTTCTAGTTTTAAAAATTGGATTTTTGATTCTGGTTATGGTACTCATATATGTATTAATGTGTAGGATCTGCAGTTTAGCAGGAGACTGGCCTCATGGGAGATTTTCTACGTATTGGAAATGGGACACGAGTCGCTGTTTTGGCCGTTGGGACTTATGTTTTGGAACTGGTCTCGGGGCATGTACTTAAACTTTCAGACTGTTATTTTGTACCTAGTTTGACTAGAATATTTTATCTATATCTTTATTAGCCCAATGTGGGTATACTTTTGTATTTAGAAACACTGGGTGTTTTATGTATAAAAATGATATGGAGATTTGCAGTGCTGATGTAAATAATTGTCTTTATATTTTGAATATAAATCAATCTCAAACATATAATGTAACAAACAAAAGGCTTAAACTAAGTAACAAAGATGAAACTTATATGTTGAATTGTCATCTATGACACATCAACAAGACTCGCATTCCACATTTTCGAAGAGTGGGTACTTGGATAGATTTGATCCAAATTCATATGACATCTGCGAATCTTGTTTATTAGGCAAAATTCCTAAAACACCTTTTAGCGGCAAAGGTGCATGTGCTACCGAACTATTAGCCCTCGTTCATAGTTACGTATGTAGGCCCATGTCTAGCCAGACTAGAGGTGGATATGAATACATTGTAACCTTTATGGATGATGCATCGCGTTATGGTTATGTGTATCTTTTGAGACAGAAGTCGGAAACCTTTGAGAAATTCAAAGAGTTTCGACATGAAGTAGAAAAATAGACCAGCAAAATTTTTAAAAATTACGGTCAGACCGTGGTGGCGAATACTTAAGCAATGAGTTTCTTCATTACTTGAAAGAGTATAGTATTCTTTCACAGTGGACTTCTCCCGGAACACCTCAATTAAACGGTGTGTCCGAATGGAGAAACCGAACTTTATTGGACATGGTAAGGTCGATGATGAGTCACACTGAGCTACCTATTTCCTTCTAGGGATATACATTGAACAGTGCAATACTTATTTTGAATAAGGTTCCGTTAAAGTCTGTTCAACAGACTCCGTATGAGATATGGACAAGAAAGAAACCGGGTTTCTCATTCCTAAAGATTTGGGGTTGCTAGGCATACGTCAAACGTTTGAAAGGTACCAAACTTGAGAAATTGGATAAATGCCTATTTATAGGATATCCTAGGCAAACCAAAGGATATTACTTCTATCACCCACAAAAGAACAAAGTATTTTTTGCTCTACATGTAGTTTTCCTTGAGAAGGAATTCTTAAATGCAGTGGTAAGTGGGAGGAAAGTAGAACTCGATGAAAATCGGAGTGATACTGTTCCTGGCACAAAATCCTTAACGGAACATGAACAGTTCATCAGGGATGAAACTGTACCACAATCTTTGAATACACAAGAATCGCGTAGGTCGGAGAGAGTCAGAAAACAACCTGAAAGGTATGGGTTTCTAATCTCACCTCATTGGATATTAATATTATTGAGGAAGACGAACCAACTATGTATGAGGAAACGATACAAGATATCGACTCCGCTTTATGGCAAGAGGCCATGAAGTCCGAAATAGATTCCATGTACACCAACCAAGTTTGGACACTAGTTGATGTACCAGAAGGCGTAAAGCCTATTGGTTGCAAATGGATATTTAAGAAGAAGACCGACATGGATGGTAACATACAAACGTGCAAAGCCAGGCTTGTAGCGAAAGGGTATCGTCAACGACATGGTTTCAATTACGATGAAACTTTTTCACCCGTTGCCATGATTAAATCCATTCAAATAATGCTTGCTATTGCTGCATATTTCGATTACGAGATATGGAAAATGGATGTCAAAACTGCTTTCCTTAGTGGAAATCTTTCGGAGGATGTTTATCTGCAACAGCCTGATGGTTTTGTTGTATAAAGACTTGCAAACAAGGTTTGTAAGTTAAATCAATCCATTTATGGATTGAAGCAATCCTCGCGTTCTTGGAACCAACGTTTTGATGAAATCATAAAGAAATATGATTTCATTCAAAATGAGGATGATCCTTGTGTATATAAGAAGGTTAGTGGGAGCGCACTGACATTCATTGTCCTTTATGTTGATGATGTATTGCTTATGGGTAATGACATTCCCATGTTACAATTGGTGAAGCTTGGCTTTCATTAAAATTCTCCATGAAGGATCTGAGAGAAGCAGCATTTATTCTAGGAATAAAGATATACCGGGATAGATCTAGAAAGCTGATTGGACTCTCCCAGAGCACGTACATTGACAAGTGTTGAAGAGATTCAACATGGAACAGTCTAAGAGGGGACTGTTGCCAGTGTCACATGGCGTCACTCTATCTAAGGACATGTGTCCTAAAAATTAAGATGAGAGAGACAACATGAGTCAGATCCTGTTCGCTTCGGCAGTCGGATCGATCATGTATCCATGATATGTACGCGACCTGATGTCTCGTATGTTTTAAGCATGTGTAGTCGCTATCAGGCCGATCCTGGTGATGGTCACTGGATGGCAGTTAAGAACATCCTTAAGTATCTTAGACGAACTAAGGATGCTTTCTTAATATATGGAGATGGAGAACTTGAGGTAACTGGGTATACCGATGCAAGTTTCCAAACCGATAAAGATGACTGTAAGTCGCAATCTAGGTACATATTTTGTTTGAACAACAGAGTAGTAAGCTAGAAATCTTCCAAGCAAGAGACTGTTGCCGATTCAATAACAGAAGCAGAATATATTGCTGCAGCTGAAGCAGCAAAATAGGCAGTTTGGATCCGTAAATTCCTAATTGGATTTGGAGTAGTTTCTTTAGCAGTTGAGCCCGTTCCATTGTATTATGACAATAATGGGGA
>SKCR01014551.1:0-35798 GCA_019454045.1 Zanthoxylum bungeanum
GTAATCCCTAACGGAAAAACGAGAATTCAATAATTAAATCGAATTCCATAATGGGAAGAGGACCCCATGAATATATTTCGACTCACAGCAGAGGCACGGTCTCGAATACGTATATTCACAGGTAGACAACTCATTGTCAATCATTCACTAGTGACTCCGAGGTTCCGGTCTTGGCCGTTTCTCGTTGTCGCTGCTAAGGCAGGCCCACAAGGAGACGTACCAAGGTTAAACTCGCCAATGATAAACTCAAGTTACTTGCGTAACCCTGACAGCTAGGGCACGTTCAGGATTCCGCTTTCGCTTGAATTTATCTAGTATCTGATATACATCCGACATAAATAAATCTCTATCGGCTACACCCTCACAGCAGAGGCACGGTCTCGGATGTAGTCACGGAAAAATATTTATAAACCGTATTGATAAGATGGACCAAGAAACAAGTATTTCAAATACTAGTTACTTTAAAACCTTATTAAGCGGGGATATTTCATTTAGTGTCATACACCCTAAATCTAATCAAATTAGATTATAACATGCATGTATAAAGTCAAGAAAACATGATTAAACATTGAATAAAACAAGCTAATCATTGTATGGAGGCCTAGAATCAGACTCGCTCTGATACCATTTTGTAGGGGTTTTTGGGGCTAAATCCAGTAACGCTGCGGAAGCGGTGGAAAATCGTATTTTCCGATTTCAAAATTTTTCTCGGATTAATTAAATAAACACATTTATTTAATTATCCAATAATCAAATTATGAAATAAAATTCAAATAAATCATATTTAAGTGAAGTTACCGAATTGCCCTTATACTTGGTACTTTGTCCATTTTAGTCTGAAATTGATCAAATCAATTTTGAATGATTCTAAATCATTTCTAAGATGAACTTAGCATGTTCAAAACATTAAAACACCAAAACAACACAAATGCCTAAAAATTGGACCCATGGCCGAATGCACCTCTCAAGTGCATTATTGTGCACTTTGTCATTTCATGCATCAAAACACATCAAGATGTAATCCAATGAACATGAAACTTTATATGCATCATATAAACATCCAAATGCACAACATATATGAAAATCCCCAAATTTGGAATTGTTCATGAACCCTAATTTTTCAATTTCTTCAAATTGGACAAATTAGACCAAATTGGTTAAATCCAATACTTCAATCATGTTTCTTCCATCCAATCAAAGTCTCAACACAATGAAACAACTCAAGATCAAATCTAGGTCATCTAAGAGTGGGTCAACAACTCTAGATTAGCAACAAGGTTTCCAAAAACATAAAAGAACACTTATTGCTACAATAGCCATAAGCTTCATTCATCATACATGCTTTACACTTTCACCAAAAACTTTCATCATCAAAAACACAAAGAATAAAGAAAGAAATAACCTAAGAACATCATATGTTAAAGCCTAGATCCTAAGGAACATTTTCCTTTCTAATAGTAAGTTGGAGAAACTTACTAAAATCCAAGCTTTCTTTGGTTTCTTCTTTCTTTCTCACAAGCTTTCTTTGGTTTCCATTAATGGAGTTTTCTTTTAAAGTGTATTAGGTTAAGAATAAAATGAAATGAAAAACAATATATACTTGCACACACAATGCCTGGGCCGAATTTCACCAAGACTTGTACAAGTTTATAAATTTCAATTTCATTTCACTTTACATTTGATCACCTTGGTTAAATATCTAAAACAACTTTAAAGATATTTAATTAAGTCAACAAAGGCAACCAAGAAAATATAACTCTTATATTCTAAGGTCAAGGCCGAATTTTGATAAAAAATAAGGAAAAAGATATTTTCATTTTTCAAACAATTTTGAACAAATATCTTAAGAAGTCAAAATCAATTTGACAACCTTTTCCTTTAATGTAAAGTCAAACATTTACTTTTATAATCATTTCCTAACTTTATCATTTTGTGATATATTTATATTTTAGTTATATTAATCATTTAACAATTAAATAATTAAATAATTAATTAAATACAAATATATCAAACATATGTATTATATTTACTTTAAATATCTCAAATACATATATTAATGATATATGTCAAATACCTTTATTTGACTACTTATTAATGTGTATTTAATAATATCATATATTAAATACAAATACACATTAATTAGGAAATGACGGTTCGGCCGTTCGCATGTATTTTTTGTTTAACGTTTAAACGATTTATAAATAATCATAATTATTTATAAATGTTGCTCTAGTGCTCTACGAGTATGTTTCATTATTGAGACTCTCTAGATTCAGGTATATCCGTCACGAAATCTAATTTCGTGTGCATAATCTATCCACCCGTAGATTATGACGATCACAGATAATCTAGCTGAATCATACAGGTCGAGGTCATTGCATACGTATAATCCCTCCGTCACAGGTATCCAGATAATCCCAGAGATATAGATGTAAACGTCAAATCTCTATAGGTATTATCCCGTCGACGTATTCATTAGCAATCTCTAAATAACAATCGGAACTTACTTCCGAAGTATACTGTGGCCACAGATTTAACAGACTGTTAATTATATATGGACTACCTATGCTCTGTACACAGAACTGACAGATCTTATCTTGATACACACAGGATATCCTGAGGATCGGTCCACACCCAACGAACAGGCGGAGGTCTGATCTAAATAGATCGGTGACGTGACTGCCATCTAAGTGTGGAGGATGTCTCATACATCCACAGTGGTATCTCAAGTCGAAGTACCACTATGCTACTCAACCCGTGAAGATTCTTATTGACGTTGGTGTAGGGCACAGAAAATGGGCGACGCTGTTCCGGGCTCGCGGCCCGGTTGGGATTATGGAGTAGCCCGCGGGGGACTAAACCGGAGAAATAAAATGGAGTCTCCACCCGGTGTGAAACGGGAAAAATGATTTAAGGCCGCACTCACCCCTCGCAAGGGAAGACCTCAAACCGTTGGGTTCGGAATGGTCCCTTACTTATGTCACTTGTAATGAACGGATTTGTGCAATAATTTAACCAAGTCTACACAACATACATGTCTGAGATTAACCTAGATCTAATTCACGTTCATAAAGGTAAACATATAATATCACACAACGAACATGTTACATTATCAAACATGAAAACTAAACAACAACCTAAACAAACATAGATAAAACTCATATTGCGAAGTAAATAACTATAACATACATAGGGAAATAACATACTAACAACCTAATAATGCTTAAGGAATAAGGTTTGGATGAAACGAAATACGTGTGTCTCTTAAGTGATACATGGCATTGTATCCCGAGTGCAAACCGCAATACCGTCCATTCGGATTCGGCTACGGAATTTACGTCCGAGTTTCCATCTGATATACCACAAGAGAGAACACATATTCCGTTCACCCAGAAATCACATCAAGCACCAATTCACAATAATCATGCGAAATAAAACAATAAAATAACTAAAAATAAAGGATAATAAATAAAAGGGTGCCCTCAGGTCTTACCTTTTAAGTCTCTTTCCGGGAGTGCGTTCCACGGTGCCGGAAGGGATATCGTTTTGCTGCTTCACTGGTCCGCTATTTCCACTGTTTTCACAGGTTCACTGTTTTCTCTATTTTCACTGGTCTGCTGTTTCCGCTGTTTTCACGGGTCCGTTATTTCTACTGTTTTGTCTGTTTTCACTCGCGGTTTTCTCTGATTTTTCTCACTGTTTTCACTCAAGTTTTCGGGCTATTTTTGGACTGTTTGGGTAGTTTTTTGTGGTATTTTGGGGGTTGTTTTGGGTAGTTTTTTGTGGTATTTTGTGTGGCTTTCATGAGAAGAAGGCTGTTGTTCCCACTGGTTTCAAGTTCGGTTAGAGGTTGATTTGTTTGGTATTGTCGGTTGTGTGAGCTGCGGCTTGAGAGGGTGCAGGGGCTGAGTTGCCTTGCAGGTGTCCTCATGTGAGGCCATTAGGGCTTTATTGCTGAATGATTAAGGGAGAGGTATGGAGGCCGAGTGCTTGAAGGGCTTGTACGTGCATGAGGGGGGCTACGTGTGCTGCTTTTACGTGCATGATGAATGGGTAGTGATGTGCATGGTGAAGGTCAATAGGCTGTGTGGGTTGCTAAGTGGCTACAGATCATGGCTTAAAGGGGCAGTGATGATCAAGGAATATAGAGAGATATCAACTGGTTTGTTTTCTTCTTAGGGTTTTTTTCTTTACTTTTTCTAGCCTCCCAGTGCTTATGGTTCGGTCCTTTGTTATAGAGAGAGGGGGCGTGTTTAAGGGGCTGTGAGGCTAGTGGTGCGCTGCATGATGGTTATAGAAGCAGTTTGATGGTTATGCGTGACTGTCGTTGCTATGTGTGTTGAATGGAAAAGATAGGGTTGTTACGTGGGCTGTGTTTGCTGACCAGGTGGTGAGCTTTAGGTGATGCGTGAGAGGGGTCGTGGAAGCTATGTGGTGTTGGATGGCAGTTTGTTCACTTGGTCAGAGGGTGCTGGTATGTTTGTGGCGTGATCTGAAGCTGATAACGTGAGGGGGGAGGGGCGCTTTGTGTCAATGGAGCTTGAGAGCAGGTGTTGTGAGGAATTGCTGAGTGGGGAGTTTGTTTGCGACAGTGAGGCTTGTAGGGCTAATGGGCTGCGGCAGAGAGACACAAGAGAGACGAGTTATGGTTCAGTCTTTTTTTACGTGTGCATGAGGAAACTAAGGTTCTGTTTGGTGAGTTGCTCGTGATGGGGAGCTACTGAAGGTGTGATGTGTGTGGCGTCCGTGAGGGCTGCAGTTAGAGGGTGTTAATGGTGCTGTTCGCGTTGGTGAGAGTCATGAACCGATGTGTCTCGGCTGGATTAATGATGATGATGATCAAGCCGTGATGAAGATGGTGTCTTAGGGTTGATGATGCCGTATGCAGTGGGTGTTTTTGATGATGAAAGTTATCAAGATGATGAAGATCAAGGGTTGCGGTTTGGTTTCAAGATGATGTCGTGATCGTGATGATGATATGATGCCCAGCCGAGAATGGTGGTGAAGGGTGCAGGTCTTTTTTTGTGATGATGTGTTGGTGAAGGTTATGGATCTAGGGTCAGCTAGTTTGATGAGTTATTCTCGGCATTTTGTATGGGCTGTGAGTTTTATTTGTGTTTTAGAGGGATAAGGGGCTGCTAAAATGGCTAAATGGCGTGAAGGTGCTGGGTCAAAAGCTATGTGTGTTTGAGCTGCTGTGAAAGAGGCTTATTTACCGTGAAGTCTAGGGGCTGCTCGTGTGTGGCTAGGCGTGATGCTTGGGGACATGCAGGGCTGATGATGAGCTTGGTCGAGAGAGATGGGTGTGTGCTGCTGTGAATTGGCTAAGGTGCAGGGCGTGGCTTGGCTGCTTGATTTGTGGGCTGTGAAGTAGTGTGGGAAATGGGTTTACCGGTCAGTGCTGCCGAGAAGGGTGTTGGCTGGGTTGAATGTTCCTGCCTGATTGGGGTGTGCCAGGGGCTGGTGAAGACAATGGCGTGAGTAGAGGCAGTTATGGTAGGGTGATGAGAGTAGTTCACGTATGGTGAAGGGCAGTGAGCTGGAGGGTGTTTCAGGCTCAAATGATGAGAGATGGGTGGTTATGGGTTGTTACATGAAGAGATGGAGCCGTGGAATGATGGAGGAGAGCCACCACCCGTGAGAGAGAGGCTAAGGGTTTTTTTTATTGTTTTGAAGTGAGAGAGACGTATGGGTTATGGCATGGAGGGTGGTTAGCATGAATAGGGTATGGGTGTTGCAGGGGAATAATGGTTGATTGTGGATGGGTGAGAGATGGGTTGTGATGGGCGTGAGGCATGGGTGAGGTTAGGGTTTTTTTTTGTTATTTGGTGTTTGTTAATTTGCATGAGTGGGGTTTTGGAATATTGGTTCACGTGGGAGTGTATGGGGGGTGGAAAAGGTGGCATTTTGGTTTGGTTTTATTTGGAAGTGGAAATGGGGTATGGAAAATGGGTTTGGACGTGGGGTATTTTTATGAACCGGGTCGAGGATAAATTTAAATTGAGACCGAACGAGCGAACCCGAAGCTCGAACAAGCGAACCAAATCCAATAAAAATGTCAATTCTTGACCCTTCCCTTCCGACGACCGCTTTCCGCAACTTCCGCAACTAAAAAGTAATGCCTCCATTCGAGGCTCATCATTGGGCTGATATGCAAAAATGCAATGCCTAAAGTCGCCCCCACTTTGATGGGATCTGTGCAGTGTGTGACAATGACAGTCTTATCAAAGTTCGTGCAATAAATTTTTACTTACCTGGCTCGCCAGCTGCCACCTGACTTACCTGCTGCTTCGAGCTGAGCTGATGATGCAGTGGACCTCGATCCTGTGACGCATCCCAATACCTGCAACCGACAACGGGGGCCTCGACCCTGGGATGCATCCCAATACCGTTGAAAAATTGGGCCTCGGCCCGGGGACGCATCCCCAAAATATGATGCAGTCGGTCCACGACCCTGGGACGTATCCCGATAACTGCAACCGACAACGGGGGCCTCGACCCTGGGACGCATCCCAATACCGCTGACAAAATGGGCCTCGGCCCGGGGACGCATCCCCAAAATATGATGCAGTGGGTCCACGACCCTGGGACGCATCCCGATAACTGCAACCGACAACGGGGGCCTCGACCCTGGGACGCATCCCAATACCGCTGACAAAATAGGCCTCGGCCCGGGGACGCATCCCCAAAATATGATGCAGTGGGTACCTCGACCCTGGACACCTCGACCCGGAACTACAACCGACAACGGGGGCACCTCGACCCTGGGCACCTCGACCCAACACCGCTGAAAATAGGGACCTCGCCCTCGAAATGATGATGTAGTGGGCACCTCGACCCGGAACTACAACCGACAACAGGGGCACCTCGACCCTGGGCACCTCGACCGAACAACGCTGATAATAGGGACCTCACCCTCGAACTGATGATGTAGTGGGCCTCTCCCCCAGACTGATACTGGTATGGGCCTCGCCCCAAACCGATACTGATATGGGCCTCGCCCAAACTGATACTGATATGGGCCTAACCCCCAGACTGATACTGATGTGGGTCTCTCCCCAAACTTATATTGATATGGGCCTTGCCCAAACTGATACTGATATAGGCCTCGCCCAAACTGATACCGATATGGGCCTCACCCCAAACTGATGCTAATGTGGGCCTCGCCCCAACTGATACCGATGTGGGCCTCGCCCCAAACTGATACTGATGTGGGCCTCGCCCCCGGACTGATACTGATGTAGGCCTCGGCCCTCACTGATACTGATATGAGCCTCGCCCAAACTGATACTGATATGGGCCTCGCCCAAACAGATACTGATATTGGCCTCGCCCCCAGACTAATACTGATGTGGGCCTCGCCCCAAACTGATACTGATATGGGCCTCGCCCAAACTGATACTGATATGGGCCTCGCCCCAAACTGATGCTAACGTGGGCCTCCCTCCAACTGATACTGATATGGGCCTCGCCCCAAACTGATACTAATGTGGGCCTCGCCCCCAGAGTGATACTGATGCGGCCCTCGTCCCCAGACTGATACTGATATTGGCCTCACCCCAACTGATACTAATATGGGCCTCGCCAAAACTGATACTGATGTGGGCCTCGCCCCCAGACTGATACTGATGCGAGCCTCACCCCCAGACTGATACTGATATGGGCCTCGCCCCGACTGATACTGATATGGGCCTCGCCCCAACTGATACTGATATGGGCCTCGCCCCAACTGATACTGATATGGGCCTCGCCCAAACTGATACTGATAAAGTGGGTTACAACCCTGGGACGCATCCCCAAAACTACTTATATAATGTGGGCCTCGACCCTGGGACGCATCCCCAAAACTGTTACTGATGTAGATGTGGGCCTCGACCCTGGGACTCATCCCCAAACTGCTGATAACGATGTGGGCGTCGCCCCTAGGACGCTTCCTCAAATCTGATAATGATGTGGGCCAAACCCTGGAACTCATCCCTAAAACTGATTATGATGCTGATGTAGGCCTCAACCCTAGGACTCATCCCTGAAACTGATACTGATAATGACGTTGGCCTTGGCCCTGGGACGCATCCCCAAACTGCTGAAGATGATGATGTGGGTCTCAACCATGAGACGCATCCCCAAAAACTGATACTGATATTGACGTAGGCCACGACCCTAGGACTCATCCCCGAAACTGATGCTGATGTTGATGTGGGCCTCGACCCTGGGACTCATCCCCAAAAACTGATACTGTATACTTGGTGTGTCATACCCGGTAAAACTGATATTGTGTCTCCATACCCGAAGTGTCGCACTCGGCAAAACTGATTCTGACAAAGATGTGGGCCTCGCCCCCATAGTGCCATACCCGCCGGACTGATCCTGATAAAGATGTGGGCCTCACCCTCCAAGAGTACCATACCCGGAAAAACTGATATTGTGTGGGCCTCACCCCCAAAGTGCCATACCCGGCAAATAATGATAGTGATGTGGGCCTCAACCCGCAGAGTGCCATACCCGGCAAGGACTGATAATGATGTGGGCCTCGCCCCCAGAGTGCCATACTCAACAAAGACTGATAGTGATGCAAATGATTTATTTCAACATACTATATTGCTCTCCTCGAGACAATCTTAATAGCTAAACATATTTTCATCCTCAACGAATACTTCATGTCGAAACCAGAGAAGCTTCAAAGTACTTGATACACTCAATTCCGATCGTCTGAATAGGTGATCTGAACTAGACTCCTAGTGTGTGTGTGTTAAGGCTCTTTCGCAACTTAGTCCTTTAGTAAGCCAACTTGGTGATTTCGTTTCAGAGAATCGAACCAGTGGGTCTAACCAACCTGGATGTCTTAATCACATTATGTGATTACTTCAGCATACTCAACATGATATTGTTTTCATCTTTTTTCTTTTGTCTCTTTCTTTTCATTTTGGATTTTTTTTTTCTTTCCTTTCTTTTCTCTTTTCTTTTTCTGACACACCTACCCTTTAAGGTAGCATTTCTCCTCATGGTGGTCCTAATACTCGCCCATGGGTAGCTTCACGCTTATCGGTTATAGGTGGTTATTATTATTTTTTTTTATCTTTTTTTTTCTTCTTTCCTTTTTTTATTTCAGAGACTTTTTTCTTTATTTCCAACCATATCATATATCATAGCATCGGTAAACAAGTGTGGACACCCAGGCAAATGGTCATTCACTAACACATCATCTCTTCAACTAGTCACCTCGATAACTACTCAGGCTTCTACTGCTAGGATCTTGTAATCAAGTGCTCGTGAGTCTAAATGAGATCAATCCATTCAGAATACCGGGAGAGAGCGCGTCTCGCACTTATCGTTTCTAGGGTTTCCCCTACAGTATTCAATGTCATCACCGGACATATGTCTAACTATCAAAGACTTCTTTCACTCAACTTTTTTTTTTTTCATTTTTTTTATTTTTTATTTATTTAAATAACACAAAATAAACAAGATGCTAATACATAAGACTTAGAGGTTAAGATCCAGATTCGGTTTACGCTTTTTACCACGATCGTCCTCGAACCATTTGATCTCGGAAAGGATAGGGTCCACATGCGGTTCAAAGGCCAAGATTTGGTTAATTAAATCCTAGGCAGTTCTGGCTGTGAAAAGGAGTTCGTTCACAGGTTTTGTTACGAACCCATTTCTTCGGTTGTCTTCAAGAAACACATAAAGAAAATCATAAAATCCATCAACGTTAAACAATCCAAGAGGTTTCTGGTGTATGTTCAGGTTCGCCCAAGATAGCACTGTAAAAATTTCCTCCAACGTGCCCAAGCCTCCTAGTAGAGCAATAAAAGCATCTGCACGGTTAATCATTTCCACCAGTCGCTCTGACATTCCCGACACGATCAATTCTTCTCCGTTTGATGGTCCTATCAGATTCGCCTCCGCCAAAGGTTTTGGGATGATTCCCAGAACTGGACTGCCTCCGTCATGTACAGCCTTTGAAACAATTCCCATCAGTCCAAGATTTCCTCCACCGTATATTAAGTGCATATTCTGTCCAGCAATGACTCGACCCAATTCTTGTGCTGCCTCTATGTATTGCGGTTTAGTACCCACACTGGTACCGCAAAAACACACAAATGGTTTCAACTCGTCTTCTTGAAGTGGCTTCCATTTTCTCTCTTTTACTCGGATGTATATTTGAATGTGTTGAGGAGAGAAATATTGAGCTGAATTTATAGTACTTAAAAAAGGATGAGTAATAATTGTACTAATACCTTTCACCGAATGGTGGTTAGCTAAACCACAAAAGAGGTCACGAGAAGTCAAAAGGTCACTGGATCCTGTCTACGAAAACAACAAAAGAAATCGTGAAATGTCAAAAAGTCATGGATTCTATCCACGAAAATAAAAGAAAATGCCAAAAGAAGTCCTAAAAGGTCAAAAGTTGTGGATCCTGTCCACGAAAGTAACAGAAAATAACAAAAGAAAGCAAATCAAAGCAATAATTAAAGCAAAGGAATTGTGTACTCAATACGCCTCTTGCTTGGCATAAGTTCATTAGGATGCGTCTCATGAATTCTTCTTTTACTCTGCCACCACTAATGAATTAGCTCCCATCTTTGTGATTGCCAAGCACCATTCCCTCTGTCTTAAAATGCCATGTCTTTACTTTTACCTACCAAAATAACACACAAAATTAAAAATTCTACGACATGTATACACAAAACATGAAAATAGAAATCGCAACAAAGTGTATGGGTTGCCTCCCTGTTAGCACTAAATTCATCGTCTTCAGCCAGACATGACCGAAATCCATCTGTCAATGTGTCTTCAATGTCATCCTCAGTGCTTCTGCCACATTTTGATCTTTGCTGCTTTCTTTTTCTTTTTCTTTTTTTTTCGTTGAAACCTGCGGATACAAAACAACAGAATAAATATGTGTGCATGTAATGTATACGTATATGTCATGACCCCCTCCCTAGAGCGGGCCCAACCCTAGAAAGAGGTCCGCGATCAACTTCAGCTCGAGCACTCTATATGCCAAAACAACCAATACAAACACACAAATAATACATCACAAATTACAAACTCATAAAGTATACACGACCTTTATGGTTTACAACATAAGACTTAAAAAAAAAATACAATGACGACTCAAATGTCTGGACCAACCCGAAAATACGACTGTGGCACGTGGATCCCAATCTGGTACTGCTCCTGCTATTCACGCGAACTACTTGAAATGTTTAGGGTAAGAGGGGAGTGAGCTTAAAAAGCTCAGCAGTAAACACTCATTCTCTCAACATGACCTCACCAACAAAATAAGGTTATATATATAGATATATATATAATATAATATATGAAAATAGCATATATTATAATATCATCTCACACAATCATCCCACAACAATTACAAACATCCATCAAACATGGTTGCTAATCCGGGTTTAGTATAACAGAGGATTGAAACCAATGAGAGAGTACCTCATCACAACTCCCAAGGTTTCCAACCATATCAACTCGCAAATCAAATAAAAAAAATGGGAGAGTATCTCATCACAACTCCCAAGGTTTTATATCATCCCATACCATCTGATGTATCATCACATCATCTCAAATCCAACCACTATTATACAAAACCCGGCTGCATAACACAACAACACACATCATCCAACACAATCACATCTCGTATCCAATCCAATCAAACTCATCTCAACAATCATGATTTCGTATTATCATGCTTTCAATATCTCAATATTATATCTCACAAATATGTAATTATATATAACAAAATATATATATATAATTATACCAACATATTTATATATATATATATACCGACTCTCACAACAACCATCAATCATCAAACAATATGTTAAGAGAATCACCACAGAGTGTACTTACCTCGATCCACGCAAAAGTCTCGAATATGACTATATTATCGCTAAGAATCTCAATCGGTCGCTCAAATAGCCAAATCGATAACAGCAATCAACTCGATATTTCTAAACGTCTATGCTGAGAAGAAAAACAGCAACGAACAGCTCCAGAACTAGATGAAATGCTCAACGAGGCAAGCGGGCCCCACAACGAAGATCGGGCCCCACCACCAAAAAGCGGACCCCACAATCAGATACTTCCAACGGTCAATATATATATCAAAATGCTCGTATAATCGAGAGCAACAATCTGGTGCGATCGGATCGCTGATCCAACGGTCGGATCTCAATTTCTAGTAATATTCCCGAATTGCCGGTAATTACAAAATGGAAAACAACCCAAACGATGTCGGATCAGGAAGTGACCACTGGCATTGGAAAGATCTCGGCCTGAGAAACACTCACTTGCCGGAGGTGACCGTCAAAAGTGACCGGAGACGGCCGGAAATTGCAAAATGGTCGGCGGCGTAGCGTCCTCTTCTGGTGGAGCGTGGCGGCGCGTCCGGCGGTCGTTGGCCTCGATCTTGGTGGCGATGGAAAGTTGACGTCGGCAGCTACACGTTGGTCCAGCGCGTGGCGGCAGACGGTCGACGGTGAAGCAGCGGTGGCGGTTCAAAGTTAGGCAGTGAAAGAGAAAAGAAAATAAATAGGAGAGAGAATTTGCTTCTACTTTTTTTTTTTTTTTGTATTCGTAAGCTCTTTCTCTGCTGTCCCTCTCTCTCTCTTATAATGATAAAAAAAAAACTAAATTTTAATTTTTTTATGCTTGCCAGCTAATACGCAAGTCTCACAGTATACAGGTGTAGAGATACTCCATGTTCTTGATAGGTGAGACCCTCATTGTGCTCATCGGCGTCATATGTCTCTGGTCGGTCCTCGCTAGTTTTCTCTTTCTGTTTAAAACCTGCAAACATAGGACAAACACAAGAATTGCAAGTACGTTACGTGTATGCATGCATGTGTGTGTTTCCTATCCCGTTGGGTTAGGTCTTCTGTCAATTCCTTCGGTGACTGCTCAGTCTTCTTTCCTTCAGGCAAAATTCAGCTTCAATCATGCACCAATTCACAATAATCATGCGAAATAAAACAATAAAATAACTAAAAATAAAGGATAATAAATAAAAGGGTGCCCTCAGGTCTTACCTTTTAAGTCGCTTTCCGGGAGTGCGTTCCACGGTGCCGGAAGGGATATCGTTTTGCTGTTTTCACTGGTCCGCTGTTTCCACTGTTTTCACAGGTTCACTGTTTTCTCTGTTTTCACTGGTCTGCTGTTTCCACTGTTTTCACGGGTCCGTTATTTCTACTTTCTGTTTTGTCCGTTTTCACTCGCGGTTTTCTCTGATTTTTCTCACTGTTTTCACTCAAGTTTTCGGGCTATTTTTAGACTGTTTTGGGTAGTTTTTTTGTGGTATTTTGGGGGCTGTTTTGGTAGTTTTTTTGTGGTATTTTGTGTGGCTTTCACGTGAAGCAGGCTGTTGTTCCCACTGGTTTCAAGTTCGGTTAGGGGTTGATTTGTTTGGTATTGTCGGTTGTGTGAGCTGCGGCTTGAGAGGGTGCAGGGGCTGAGTTGCCTTGCAGGTGTCCTCATGTGAGGCCATTAGGGCTTTATTGCTGAATGATTAAGGGAGAGGTATGGAGGCCGAGTGCTTGAAGGGCTTGTACGTGCATGAGGGGGGCTACGTGTGCTGCTTTTACGTGCATGATGAATGGGTAGTGATGTGCATGGTGAAGGTCAGTAGGCTGTGTGGGTTGCTAAGTGGCTGCAGATCATGGCTTAAAGGGGCAGTGATGATCAAGGAATAGAGAGAGATATCAACTGGTTTGTTTTCTTCTTAGGGTTTTTTTCTTTACTTTTTCTAGCCTCCCAGTGCTTATGGTTCGGTCCTTTGTTATAGAGAGAGGGGGCGTGTTTAAGGGGCTGTGAGGCTAGTGGTGCGCTGCATGATGGTTATGAAGGCAGTTTGATGGTTATGCGTGACTGTCGTTGCTATGTGTGTTGAATGGCAAAGATAGGGTTGTTACGTGGGCTGTGTTTGCTGACCAGGTGGTGAGCTTTAGGTGATGCGTGAGAGGGGTCGTGGAAGCTATGTGGTGTTGGATGGCAGTTTGTTCACTTGGTCAGAGGGTGCTGGTGTGTTTGTGGCGTGATCTGAAGCCGATAACGTGAGGGGGGGAGGGGCGCTATGTGTCCATGGAGCTTGAGTGCAGGTGTTGTGAGGATTTGCTGAGTGGGGAGTTTGTTTGCGACAGTGAGGCTTGTAGGGCTAATGGGCTGCGGCAGAGAGGCACAAGAGAGACGAGTTAGGGTTCAGTCTTTTTTTACGTGTGCATGAGGAAACTAAGGTTCTGTTTGGTGAGTTGCTCGTGATGGGGAGCTGCTGAAGGTGTGATGTGTGTGTCGTCCGTGAGGGCTGCAGTTAGGGGGTGTTAATGGTGCTGTTCGCGTTGGTGAGAGTCATGAACCGATGTGTCTCGGCTGGATTAATGATGATGATGATCAAGCCGTGATGAAGATGGTGTCTTAGGGTTGATGATGCCGTATGCAGTGGGTGTTTTTGATGATGAAAGTTGATCAAGATGATGAAGATCAAGGGTTGCGGTTTGGTTTCAAGATGATGCCGTGATCGTGATGATGATATGATGCCCAGCCGAGAATGGTGCTGAAGGGTGCAGGCCGTTTTTGTGATGATGTGTTGGTGAAGGTTATGGATCTAGGGTCAGCTTGTTTGATGAGTTATTCTCGGCATTTTGTATGGGCTGTGAGTTTTGTTGAGTTATTCTCGGCATTTTTATGGGCTGTGAGTTTTGTTTGTGTTTTAGACGGATAAGGGGCTGCTAAAATGGCTAAATGGCGTGAAGGTATTGGGTCAAAAGCTATCTGTGTTTGAGCTTCTGTGAAGGAGGCTTATTTACCGTGAAGTCTAGGGGCTGCTCGTGTGTGGCTAGGCGTGATGCTTGGGGACGTGCAGGGCTGATGATGAGCTTGGTCGAGAGAGATGGGTGTGTGCTGCTGGATGAGTTTCTACGTGAATTGGCTAAGGTGCAGGCGGCGTGCTTGGCTGCTTGATTTGTGGGCTGTGAAGTAGTGTGGGAAATGGGTTTACCGGTCAGTGCTGCCGAGAAGGGTGTTGGCTGGGTTGAATGTTCCTGCCTGATTGGGGTGTGCCAGGGGCTGGTGAAGACAATGGTCGTGAGTGGAGGCAGTTATGGTAGGGTGATGAGAGCAGTTCACGTATGGTGAAGGGCAGTGAGCTGGAGGTGTTTCAGGCTCAAATGATGAGAGATGGGTGTTATGGGTTGTAATTACATGAAGAGATGGTGTCACGACCCCCTCCCTAGAGCGGGCCCAACCCTAGAAAGAGGTTCGTAGACTTCTTTAGCTCGAGCATTCTATATGACAATCAACCACTCAAATGCACACAAATATTACATCACTTATTACAAATCCAAACAGTATACACAACTGTTGTGGTTTACAACACAATATTAAAGAAATAAATACAATAAGTGACACAAATGTCTGGTCCAACCCGAATATACAACTGTGGCACGTGGATCCAAATCTGGTACTGCTACTACTGAACAGACGGACTACCTGAAATGTTAGGGGAAAGGGGGTGAGCTTAAAAAGCTCAGCAAGTAAACACTCATTCTCTCAACATGACCTCACCAACAAAATAGGGTTATATATATATATATATATATGAAATTAACATATGTTATAATATCATTACAACAAACATCCAACCTCAACAGTACAATCATCCATCAAACATGGCTGCTACTCCGGGTCTAGTATAACAGAGGATTGAAATATACTCAATGAGGAAGCCCCCGTACTCCCCCATATCAAAACCAATGGAAAAGTCCTCAATGACAACTTCCAAGGTTTCCAACCATATCAACTCGTAAAATGTGAGTAAATGTACTCAATGAGGCAGCATATCACAACAACACACATCATCCAATACAATCACATCTCGCATCCAATCCAATCAAACTCATCTCAACAATCATGATTTCATATTATCATGCTTTCAATATCTCAATATTATATCTCCACATATATATATATATAATATAAATATATATATATATACCATTATATTTATATATACCGACTCTCATAACAATCATCAACATAAAAAAATTATGTTAAAAGAATCACCACAGAGTGTACTTACCTCGATTCACGCAAAAATCAATAACGATTATCAGCCCGAAATTCCGAAATTCCAACAACTAAGCTGAGAAGAAAAACAGCAACGAACGGCTCTGGAACTAATTAGAATGCTCAGCGAGGCAAGTGGGCCCCACAACAAAGATCGGGCCCCACCACCAAAAAGCGGACCCCACAACCAAATACTTTACTACGGCGAATATATATATCAAAACGCTCGAAATTTCGAGAGCAATAATCTGATCCGATCGGATCGTCGATCCAACGGTCGGATCTCAACTTCCAATACAAATCCCGAATTACCGGTAGCTAAAACACGGAAAACAACCCAAACGATGTCGGATCGGGAAGTGACCACTGGCGTTGGAAAGGTCTCGGCCTGAAAAGTGCTCACTCGCCGGAGGTGGTCGTCAGAAGTGGCCGGAGACGGCCGGAAATTGAAGAAGAAGCTGCGACGTGGCGTCCTGGTCTGGAGGCGCGTCCGGCGGCCTTTGGACTCGATCTTGGCGGCGACGGAAAGCTGACGGCGGCAGCTACACGGTGGTCCGGCGCGTGGGTGAAGAGGATCGACGATGACACGCGGCAGCGAGCTTCGAAGTTTTGGCGAGGAAGAAGAAAGAAATAGGAGAGAGAAAAGAAATTAATTGCTTCTTCTGCTTTCTAATTATTATTATTTTTTTTTTGTTGCTAGCAATCATACACCCAATCTTCACAATCTACCCACCTTATAAAAATTTCGTCCCCGAAATTTCTAAATCCTCAAACAGTTCTGGATATTTCTCCTTCATATCCTTTTCCAATTCCCAAGTTGCCTCTCGAATATGATGATTAGTCCACAAGACCTTTACAAGAGGAATCTGTCTGGATCTCAACTCTTGGACCTTTCGTTCTACAATCTTCACAGGCTTCTCTTCATAAGTCATATTCTCACTCAACTCGACCGGCTGGTTTTCCAGGATGTGAGTAGGATCTGGTACGTACTTTTTCAGCATCGACACATGAAATACATTATGAATCCTTTCTAACTCCGGTGGTAATGTCAGACGATAAGCCACCTTGCCCAATCTCTCCAATATCTCATAAGGACCAATATAGCGGGGTGCTAACTTTCCCTTTCGACCAAATCTCAAAATTCCTTTCCAAGGAGAGACTTTCAAAAAGACTCTATCCCCCACTTGGAACTCAAGGTCCTTCCTCCTACGATCGGCATAACTCTTCTGTCGACTCTGCACCTCTAACAGCCTAGATCGAATCAGCCTGATTCTTTCTGATGTCATATTAATCAATTCTGAGCCATGAACCTGTCTATCTCCAACTTCCCCCCAACAAACAGGGGTTCTACACCTCCTCCCATACAATGCCTCAAATGGAGCCATACCGATACTTGCTTAAAGCTGTTGTTGTAGGCAAACTCTATCAAATGAAGGTGACCATCCCATCCTCCAGCAAAAGTCAAAACACATGATCTCAGTAGGTCCTCCAATGTCTGAATAGTTCGCTCTGACTGTCCGTCAGTCTGAGGGTGGAATGATGTGCTCAAAGTAATCTTCGATCCCATCGACTTCTGGAAACTCTGCCAAAAACGAGAAGTAAATCTGGCATCTCTATCTGATACAATTGTTGTCGGTACTCCATGTATCCGCACAATCTGCTCCACATACAGTTCTGCTAGTCTCTCTGGTCCCCATGTAACTCGAATCGGTAGAAAATGAGCAGACTTAGATAATCGGTCCACTATCACCCAAATTGCATCGAAACCCTTCCGTGTCCTCGGTAATCCAACTACAAAATCCATTGCAATATTCTCCCATGGCCACTCAGGTATAGGTAGAGGCTGGAGTAACCCGGCTGGATGTTGGTGTTCTGCTTTGACTTGCTGACAAATCAAGCACCGAGATACAAACTCTGCAATATCTCTCTTCATTCCTGGCCACCAATAATTCTTCTTCAGATTTTGATACATCTTGGTGCTCCCAGGATGCATATTATAAGGAGCATCGTGGGCCTCATCCAAGATTTCCCGTTTGAGAGCGATCCCGAATGTGGTACCACAACTCTATCACCCAAAAGTAATACATCCTCTGAACTCAATCTGAAGTTAGAAGTTTCCCCCTCAGGAATCTCCGCTCTCCATTTCCCACACTGATCATCCTCGCTCTGGGCTGTTTTAAGTCTATCCAATAATGTAGGTCGAACCTTTATGTGAGCAAGAAGGCCTGCTCCGACAGATATTCCAAAGGTCAATCGTAACTCCGCTAGCTCCTCGAACATCTTCTGTCTGACTCTTAGAAACTGTAATTCACCCACATTTTTCCTACTTAGGGCATCAGCAACAACATTGGCCTTCCCTGGATGATAATTAATAGTGCAATCGTAGTCACTAAGGAATTCCATCCAACGTCTCTGTCTCAAATTCAACTCCTTTTGAGTGGGAAGATATTTCAAACTCTTATGATCAGTAAAAATCTCACACTTGGCACCATATAAGTAATGTCTCCAAATCTTTAAAGCATGAACAATTGCTGCCATTTCCAAATCATGAGTAGGATAATTCTTCTCATGGGTCTTCAATTGTCTCGAGGCATAAGCGATCACCCTTCCATGTTGCATCAGAACACAACCTAACCCCTGATGTGATGCATCAGTATAAACCACATATCCATCAAGTCCGGAAGGTAAAGTAAGTACTGGTGCAGTAGTTAATTTCTCTTTCAGAGTTTGGAAGCTCCTCTCACAATCATCAGTCCACACGAACGGTATCTTCTTCCTTGTCAGCTGTGTCATTGGGGCAGCAATAATAGAGAAATCTTGTATAAATCGACGGTAGTAGCCTGCTAATCCCAGGAAACTTCGAATCTCTGTCACTGTTCTCGGTCTCTCCCATCTCAGAACTGCTTCAACCTTTTGTGGATCAACATAAATACCTTCTCCTGAGATGATATGTCCCAGAAATACCACTCTATCCAGCCAAAATTCACACTTAGAGAACTTGGCATAAAGTTGTTCTCTCCTCAAAATCTCAAGTATCAACCGAAGATGTTGCTCATGATCGATCTGAGAAGGCGAATACACAAGGATGTCATCTATAAACACCACAACAAACTTATCTAGATACGGCTGGAACACTCTATTCATCAAATCCATGAATGCTGCAGGGGCATTAGTAAGTCCAAACGGCATGACTAAAAATTCATAGTGTCCGTATCTCGTTCGAAATGCAGTCTTGGGAATATCTGTATCCCGAATCCTCATCTGATGATACCCCGATCGAAGATCAATTTTTGAGAACACCGAAGCTCCCTGAAGTTGGTCAAATAAATCGTCAATTCGGGGTAACGGATACCGATTCTTGATAGTCACCTTATTAAGCTGACGATAATCTATACACAATCTTAAGGTGCCATCTTTCTTCTTCACAAACAACACTGGTGCTCCCCAGGGTGAAACACTAGGCCGAATAAATCCTCGATCCAACAGTTCTTGCAACTGTTCCTTCAGCTCCTTCATTTCTGCTGGGGCCAAACGATATGGTGATATGGAAATAGGAGTAGTACCTGGAATTAGATCCACAGTGAATTCTAGATCTCTACGAGGTGGCAACCCTGGTAACTCATCAGGAAGACATCCTGATACTCACTCACAACTGGAATATCTGCTATCTGAATCGATTCCTCTTTTTCCACCGTAATGATACTTGCTATAAAACCCTTACACCCCTGTCTAATCATCCTACAAGCTGACATGGCAGAAATGATGGGCACCACAACCTGATTACAATCACTGACCACCTTAAACTCTCCACTATTTGACTTAAACCGTACTTCCTTTTTACTGCAATCAATAACTGCTCCATGAGTGGTCAACCAATCCATTCCTAAAATCAAACCAAAGTCCTCCATTTCTAACGGGTAAAGTATAACTGGTAGTTGTCTCGCCTCAATCTCAATACTTAATCCCCTAAATACCGCATCTATTCTAATGTCCTTCCCCGAAGGAAGACTCACAATCAAAGGATACTTATTAGTCTCCGGTACACTATTCAGACAAGGAATACAACTAGTAGTAATGAATGAATGCGTAGAACCCGTATCAAATAAAGCTCGAACGAATATACCTGATATCCGCACCGTACCTGATACAGTACCACCATCTTGTGCCTCGTGCTCTGTCATAGCGAAGACTCGTCCCCTATCAACACCAGGTGCAGTATGAGCCTGAGATGTCTGTCCTCTACCACCATCCAATCCACTCAACGTTCCCCTGCCTCTGTTCTGTGTGAAACCCGAACCTCGTCCACGACTACCATAGGAACTTGTCCCTCTACCACGTCCTACAGTCGGCTCAGCTCCCCGAGATCCACCTCTGATAGGACATTCTCTAGCGAAATGTCCAGGCTGCTGGCATTCATAACACATCTTTCCTCTCTGGTACATTGCATACTAATATGACCTTCCTGACCACAGTTATAACATCGACGAGGGCCAGTAGGCCGAGATGCCACACTCACTGCACTCTGATCAACAGATGGCACTGGGCCTCTGCTCTGAACCTGCTCAGTCTGACCCCTACGAAACTGTCCTCTGAAAGGTGCACTCTGCGTGCCTCTCGGTGGTAACCCGCTGTGAGTCGGCTGTGGAGGATACTGTCTACTGTTATATCTACCACGTCCCTTCAGAAACCTCATTTCGCTCCCTCTTCCTGCTCTCTTGAAAGGCAGCTCTATTTTCTTTCTCAATTTTGATGTCACTTTCCGCAATCATGGCTCTGTCAACCAATTCTGTGTATGGCAGTTTTCCCAAAATCGAAATTCTCGATCTGATCTGTTGTCTCAATCCACTCTTGAATTTCTCACACTTGTCGTCTTCACGTCGTACCAATTCTGGATAGTAACGAGATAAGGAAATCATCCGTCTATCATATTCCATCACTGTCTCCGTCGGTCCCTGAACCATGTGTTCGAACAGACGACGCTGCTCCATACGATAAGCATACGGAAAGTACTTCTCATTGAAGGCTTCCTCGAACATATCCCATGTGATAAACTGAGGTCTTTCAGGTCCATCAGTTCTCCAAAAGTCAGGGGATCTCAATCTGTCTATCAGTACGGTCTCAGTATGCTTCCACCATCTCTCTGCTTCTCCTCTCATCAAAAAAGTGGCAAATCTAACCTTCTCTTGATCAGTCAAATCCAACACCCTGAATATATGTTGAATGTCATCTTTCCATTTTTCTGCAACTAGGGGATCAGCCGTATCCTGAAACTGTGGAGGCCTCAAATTAAGAAATTGATCCAGTTTTTCAACCAACAAAATAGTTATCTGCATTTGTATGAAAATAATTATATCAGCATATATTAATCTCATATCAATAGATAAACAAAAACTAATTATATTTAAAAAATATATATATATATTAAAACTGAAGAATTGAGAAATATTCAAGAAATAAAATTAAAATCAACTTGAGTTGATATTTTGAAACAGTGCCCAAGAACAATTGTGAAAGCCTCTCGGGTTGTAAGTGTGTCAACTTCATTGCATTGCAATTGTGTTTCATGCAATTCCCACAACTTTTGATAAGCTTCTTCAGCCTCTTTTATCCACCCAACTGTCATCCTTTTTCTTTCTTTGTTTGGCAAAAAAGTCTAAGATATTCTGTTGGTTCTGTAGTATTTTCTAGGGTACTCGTTGTGCAGCCATCATGTGGTTATGGCCTTCAAACTGCAATTGCTTCCAAACCCCCAGCTACACCAAGGCAGTGCCCTATCATAAACTGAAATATAATGAAAACAAGTTAAATGAAATAGGAGCAAGCAAGTGGCAAATGAAAATTAACTGTTGATGGTTTCATCAATGTGAAATTTTTTTACAACAATGAAGACTACTGCTGGTTTCCTAAACGCACTAGTTCTGGCGTGCATCGACAGACGTGTGCTGGCAACGCTCTCTGTAGGGCACGCGCAAGCTTAGGCGAAGTCTTAGGGTTGAGTTAGAAGTTGAAAATAGGGGGAGGGGGGAGTTGAACTGATTTGCAAAAAAAAAAAAAACGGAGTGGAAGAGAGCGAGGGTTTTGATGAAGAAAAAAATGGAGGAAGAGGCCTGTTTTGGGTCTTTAGATATATATATATATAGCTGTAGAGGCGGTGAAAATAGGGTGGGGCGCCAAATTTTTTTTATTTTTTAGTGGTGAAATTATTTTTCGCCATTAAATGTAATTTTTTAATGTCGAAATTATTTTTCGCCACTAAATGTAAACTTTCAGTGGCGAAAATAAATTTCGTCACTAAATGTAAATTTTTAGTTATTTTTAGTGGCGAACTTGTATTTCGCCACTGAAAGCTTACATTTAGTGACGAAATTTATTTTCCCACTAAATTTTCGCCACTAAAGGTCAATTTTCTTGTAGTGATTCTAGCATGTGCTAAAAAATAAATTACAATTTTGCTGTAAAAATCTCCCTTATGATATAAAGACAACCCTATTCATCATCGCCTTCACCTTTCATTCACGATCTCTCCATAGAAAATTTCAAGCTCTTGCTTCCTTTAATTCAAGCCAAATTCAAGAGAGGAATTGATGCTCTCTCAAGCCACTTCTCAAGCTAGTAAGTTTCTTACTCTTCTCTTCTTGATAGTTTCGAAATTTATGCATATATTTGTCATCCTCACTCACGAACCCATGAACAATCTAGGATTAATTGCATTCACTTGGTATAATTAATCACTATAGGATGGCTATTGATGATTTTGGTGAAGATATAAAAGTTACACAAAAATGGGTCATGGCCGAATTTCATTAGGATGTGGGGAATGAGGAATATTTGTGTTTTTAGTGATAAAATGATATGGCTCATGCACCTTTTTTTTTTTCGATTATACATGGATTAAATTGAAATTAGCTAGGGAGAAACAAACCAAGCATGGCCGAATTCTAAGTATTAGGTTTGATGTTTGATTTGGCAATGATGGTTGTGATATATGCATTGAAGATGTGTTTTGTTTAGTTATTGATTTAAAAGTATTGATGTTGTAATTGTATGTGTGGGGGCGTGGAGCTTGGAAATGAAGGGGATGTTGAATTTTTGTGTTTCAGGTGATGAAAAGATATGAAACGTGTATCTTTGGGTTGATTTCATCAAATTTGGTAATGGCTTATGCACTAAATTTATTGATTACTCAAGAATGGTAGTGAAATTATGATGGTTGAATAGATGATGTTGTAGAGGAGTATGTTATTGTGATTTTAGCCATATAATAAGTAAGAGTTGTAACGCCTAAGTTAATGGAAGAGTTAATGAGGTTAAGAGTTGTGTAAGTTACCGTGTGCATAGTGTGGATAATTATTGTCAAAATGTGATAGTTGAATATGTTGATATGATTGAGATAATAACTTATGTGTAGCGTAGAGAGAAGTAATGGGCAACCATTGCTCGGATGAGAGGTTTCATGAATGTATAGTCGGGTACTTCTGCGACGCTTAGCTTTCACCAATAAGTTCAGTTGTACAACCAAAATGTAACGACGCTTAGCTTGTCTATTTAGTATTTATAGCTTTTGAAAGAATCACGATGAGTATTGGGCCAATAAGAGCTTAGCTGGCGCGTGACCTCACATTAGTTAGAATAAGCATGTAACTAAGCTTCTCGACGGCATGCATTCATGCATTAACCATGCATTTTCTTAGAAATATTAATATTTTCAGATTCTAAATATACTCAAATTCATGTTTTGTAGACTTGGAAAAGGATATCTCGTCAGGATTTGAAAAACCTTACGAGCAATAGGCTCGGCTTCAGTCTGTGTTGTTTTATAACTGTATAATATCTAAGCATGTATAATTTTGTTTAACGATTAAATAATTCGAATTACTCATTTAATTTGAATAAAAATTATGAATAATTTGAATTATTCATAACGCGTTGCCCAAGTACTCATCGAGTACACTTCATATTGTATGACTCTCTAAGTTCAGGTTTATCCGTCACGGAATCTAATTTCGTGTCCATAATTCACACCCTCGTAAATTATGATAACCACGGATAATCTCGCTAAACTATTCAAGTCGAGGTCATTGCATACGTATAATCGTTCCGTCACAGGTAATCCATATTATACAGGGTGTTGATGGTGTTTTCAGGCACTATGATATTTAAAACAGCACGACGAGGACAGAAGGGTAATTCCCTGCTTATTTGAGATCATTAAACCCAACCCGACCACTTTGCAGTAAAAGGACAAACACCTTACGATTTCAGACCGACCACACAGATATATACCGAGCACTTTATGACCGGCTACCGATCACTTGGGGTCAGATAGCCGGACACTATCAGGTCGACAACATCATTCTCAGCATAAAGGATTATCATGACCGACCTCATGAAGACCGACCAGATGGCGAGAGATGCTCAAGATGATGACACCCTATTCTTGCAGATAAGATAAACAAATTATCCTACTCTCACAAGGAAATGAAGTCAGAATCTAAGAAGGAATAAGAAAAGAGAAAGTAACGTTGGATTAGAAATCTTCACAAGAGGAGAAGACTGAGTTCAACTAGGATTTCTTATGCATATAGGAGTCTGATTTCTGTACTATTATAAATAGGAGGGCAGAGTATGTGTAAGGGGCATCAAAAAATTAGTGATCAGAATCATCAAGCTCTGACTTGTAAACACAAAAGATCTGAGAAGAGTATTGAAGTAATAAAAAGTACCATCCTGTTTTTGTCCGTGGACGTAGGTCGGATCCAAAATCCACCGAACCACGTTAAATCTCGTTGTCGATTAGCGTGTTTATCTGTCTCTCGCTAAATTTGCTTTTGGTCCCCCATAACCAAACAAATTCACTATTGAAGGAGGATTCCCCCGAAGGTGATATTCCCGTATTGCCCTGAGACCAAAATCCACCGTCAAGACAGGGGATATAGATACAATCGTCAGATCCCTTAGGCATAATATAGTCGACATGCAAATTTGTGATCTCTAAATAATCACTCGGAACTCACTTCCGTAGGGTACCACAGCCATGGATTTAACAAATCGCAAACACGTGCAGGATATCTATTCCCTGTACACAGGACCAATAGATTCTATCTAATACTTACAGGATATTATGAGCATGAGTCCACACCCAACGAATATGTGGAGGTCTCTTCTAAATAGATCGGTGACGTGACAACCATTAAAGTGTGGATGATAACTCATATATCCACAGTGATATCTCAAGTCAAAGGACCACTATGCTACTCGACTCGAGAAAATTCCCATTGACGGTTGTGTACCATCTATTAGGAAATCTTCGGTGAGTCATTCAGTGTTTATCGAATAAACAGTTACATGTATATACGAGTTTCTAAAGGCTCGTGGTTCTTTCGGATAAACCATTGGACCAAGTCTCGATATACGATATTTACTGGTCTCAGCAGATTTTACTAATTGACCTGTGTTGGTAAATATGGCCTAGGAACTTTGTTTGAGAATTTATCTCTAGTAGTGACACCTCCAAATATCAATTACATATTTCATTATAACTATACACTATAATATATATTCTCAAGTCTTTGTCTAATATATACATATCACTAAACTGAATTTAGTTTCAATCTAATCGATATTAGATAAAATATATTTATAAAAGACAAGAGGTGTTACCATAGATAAATAATATTATGGAAAAATGAATTGTCTGTATTCATGAATTGGACTTAAATACGATCTGAATTGGCACTCCGAGCATCGACCTTTATAGATTTATATAAATATTAGGTTCTAAGTAAGATAGAATTTTAAGCATTTTCAAACCACCAGTATCGAGCAGTCCCCTCGGCTCTAGCATCTCGAGTTCCCTCACATTGCCTCATGGGGCACTAATCACCCTCATTGGCTTAGCATGTTCAGTATTTCAGATTCATCTGCCTATGCGGTGCAAGGTCCCGCTAGATAGGTTTCACGACCTTAGGACATGACACTGGTGCGACTTTTCATGGCAACAGGTTTTCATTATGTATTTCTATAATATAGGTATTTCAATTTATTATTTATTAAGTTTTCAAGTTTTCAAGTATAAAAATATTTATATTTTCGTTACATTTTAGTTTTCACCTAGAATAAAATATTTTATATTTTATTCACTTTAGCATTCACTCACCAAGTCTTTCAAACGATCTGACTCCATCTCCCCACAGTTTCACTTTGAGTGCAGGTTCAATTTTAGCTTCCAGACTCTCGAGCTCAGAGGGGATGGAGACCAACTCTAGTCATTAGAGATGTATGTCATGGGTCCAAAGTTTAGGTGTCATGAGATAGGTCATAAGGTCAGATTAAGTATATAATATATTCATTTAGAATATGTAAAGTTAATATAAGATATATGTATTTGTGAATTGATTATATTAAGTAATGAGGCATTAACTTTAACATCCCAAATTCGAGAATGTTACCGGTGTTAGTGTCCTACACATGCCACAAGATCACTAAGATGATTTGTTGTGTGAAAAATCAAAGACAAGTTGCGGAAAAACTTACTTTGATCGGATGAGATTCAAAACTTTTCTTTGTATTTGTTGAAGCTCCAAGCTTTGTAGAGTGTTTCCAACACTTGGGTGAGTTTCCCTATCACCTTGATTCACTCCTTTATGTGCTAGCAAGAACAAAAATTGAAAGAAAAATTTACCCTCCAAGAGTAGCAAACTTTCGGCCAAGGGAGGAAGAGGAGAAGAGAGAGTGTTTTTGATATTTTTGATTTCCAAAAAACTTATCCAAAAGTCAACAACCAAAATGTGTATATCATTTTTCCAAAAAAGAAATGCAAAGTGTGTTGGACAAGTTAGCATTAAAGCTCCCAACCACTTCCATCACTCAAGTGACTTGTTGATGTAAGTTGGTGGGTCCCACACTTAAATTCAAAATTCAAGTTGGGTTGCTCAACACACTTCGGGCTCAGGCTCGTTTAATCCGATTAAACGAATTTTCCGTTGCGACATAATTAAATCTAATTTAATTAAATAATAATGCCTCGCAAAATTATTATAGAATTCGCTTACGAATTAATTCCAAAATAATTCGTTCGCTTGAATTAAAATCAAATTTTATTTCCGTGTTGAAATCTAATTTCAATTAATATATCTAATATATTATTTTAGCCCAATTAAATAAATTAAACAGTAAAAAATCCAATTTCACTATTGAATTCATTTTGCCGATTAATTCCAAATTAAGCGCGTTCTCTCTTTTCGACGAATTTAATCCCAGATAAATTCTCGACGCAATTAATCCCAGATTAAATATTTCTCTGATAATTAATTCCAGATTAATTCTTGCCGTAATTAATCCCAGATTAATTTTCTCTTTCATAATTAATCCCAGATTAATTCTGTTCGAGTCAAATCTCATTGGTAAATATTTGGGAAGCGACCCAAGAGATCCCTGGATATGTTGGCAGTAAATCCGGTTGTCGGACTATCCGAACACGTGCGTACCCGGTACCACGTTCTTATCGATTTACAAGACATGATTGGTTTCTAGCTAAGCACCGTGCCTACCCAATTCTCCAGAAAAATTCAACGAAGAATATAAAATCTTTATCAGGCTTAGTATAGTATGTATTGCTTATTGTGATCCAGTATCGGATGTCACATGCTAGGCTTGGGGCTGGAATTGTGTCTGCCCCGTACAAAGCATATATCGGATCACTAGCAACTAGTCTCTTTAATCGGATAATCATGACCTTGTCATATTATCCCGATAGCTGCAGCATTTAAGAGTACCAGTTATGTATCCTGCGTGATCATCATCTCCATATGACTGAAGTGATACTTCCATCTTGACATCACACCCAATACACTACGATTCTCAGTATACCCAGAAGTGGCGTACACAGAACCTGTTAAATCCCCGGATGACCAAAACCAAAGTATGCTGATTGTCGCAAGTATTAGCGATGCAAGTCTCAGGTTAATACCAAATACACTTACCCTGATTCATATTCCCATAGACACATAGTTATACTACCAATGGAATTCCGAAGGGTCTATCCAGAGCGAAGCTGTTCCCAGTCCAACGGTTAAACATAACCTCCTATCATACTTGCATAAGTATCCAATACTTAAATATACGAGAACTATGTCGTTACGCTTCCATAACGCGCACAAGTGTAATACTAGTCTATTCCGCATTATCGATGTCCAGTCTCGATAATACTACGACTAGAGATATTTAATGATTAAACATTTCATGGATTAATACTGTCTCATATCTTATTAATATGGAATTAATCATAAGGACTTTTATCATTTATATATCCAAGTAATCCAATTACAAATGATAAAAGAGTACTTTCCTTTGTACAAATAACACAATGTCTTTTACAAATAGTGATGTTATGGGTCATAATTGTCCAACAATCTCCCACTTGGCCTATAGCCAATCACTCAAGTGCCCAAAACTTGAACTATGTACGGGTCGCTCATGCTTATGCTGAGATATCACTTTCGCCAGCGGATATGCAAGGTTATCACCTGAAACGATCTTTTGATCTTGACATCGCCACGATGTATGATCTCACGGATCAGATGAAATTGTCGAAGTACATACTTGGATCAATGATGAGACCGTAATTCCTTAGCATGTGTTGTAGCCCAGCTCAACTGCTAACAGAACTACTCCTAATCCAATTAGGAATTTTATAGATCCAAAATGCTTCTTTTGCTGCTTCAGCCACAATAATGTATTCTGATTTTGTTGTTGAATCGGCAACATTATCTTGCTTGGAAGATCTCCAGCTCACTGTTCCGTTGTTCAAACAAAATATATACCCTTATTACGACTTATAGTCGTCTTTATCGGTTTGGAAACTTGCATCGGTGATCCCAGTCACCTCAAGTTCTCAATCTCCATAAATTAAGAAAGCATCCTTAGTTCCTCTAAGATACTTAAGGAAGTTCTTAACATCAATCCAGTGACCATCACCTGGATCAGCCTGATTGTGACTCCAAATGCTCAAAGCATATGAGACACCAGGTCGCGTACATATATTTCAATGTACGGGTTCTCGGAGAGTGCCAACAACTTTTAGATCTATCCCAGTAGATCTTTATTCCTGGAATAAAGGTTGTCTCTCCCAAGTTTTTCATAGGACAATCATTGTCAGTGCACTCCCACTAACCTTATTATATACACAAGAATCATCTTCGTTTTGAATGAAACCATATACCATTATGATCCCATCAAAACGTTGGTTTCAAGAACGCAATGCTTGCTTCAATCCATAAATGGATCGATTTAAGTTGCAAACCTTGTTTGCATGTTTTGGCGTGACAAAATCGTCAGGGTGTTATATAAAACATCCTCCAAAAGGTTTCCGTTAAGGAAAGCGGTTTTGACGTCCAGCTGCCATATTTCATAATCAAAATAGACAGCAATAGCAAGCATTATCCGAATGGATTTAATCATGGCAACGGGTAAAAGGTTTCGTCGTAATCAACACCATGTTGACAACGATACCCTTTCACTACAAGCCTAGCTTTGTACGTTTGTTTGTTTCCATCCATGTATGACTTCACCATGAAGACCTATTTACTACCAATAGGCACAATGCCTTCTGGTACATCAACCAGTGTCCAAACTTGGTTGTATACATGGAATCCATTTCGGACTTCATGACACCTTGCCATAAATCGGAGTCGATACCTTGTATCGTTTCCTCATACGTAGTCTGTTCGTCTTCCTCAATAAGATCAACATCCACATGAGGTGAGATCAAAAACACATACCTCTTAGATTATTTTCTGACTCTCTCCAACCTACGCGGTTCTTGTGTATGTAGAAGATTATGGAACAGTCTCATCCCTGATGAACTGTTCGTGTTCCGTTAGGGGATCGGTGCCAGGAACAATATCACTACGATTTTCATCGAGTTCTACTTTCTTCCCACTTACCACTGCATATAGGAATTCCTTTTCAATGAAAATCGCATGGAGAGCAACAAATATCTTTCTTCTATTGTGAGTTGTGGAATTGGTTTCTCTAGGATAACCAATTACAAATAGACACTTATCCGATTTGGGTTCTAGTTTGGTACCATCCAAACGTTTAATTATATGCCCAACATCCCCAAATCTTCAGGAATGAGAAACCCGGTTTCTTTCCTGTCCATATTTTATATGGAGTCTGTCCAACAGACTTTGTCGGAACCTTATTCAAAATAAGTATTGCACTGTTCAATGCGTATCCCGTGAAGGAAATTGATTGCTCAGTGCGACTTATCATTAACCTTACCATGTCCAACAAAGTTTGGTTTCTCCGTTCGGACACACCACTGAAATGAGGTGTTCCGGGAGGAGTCCACTGTGAAAGAATACCATACTCTTTCAAGTAATCGAGAAACTCATTGCTTAAGTATTCTATACCACGGTCTGACCGTAATGTTTTAATACCTTTGTTGGTCTGTTTTTCTCTACTTCGTCTCGAAACTCTTTGAATTTATCAAATGTTTCCAACTTGTGTTTCATAAGACACACATAACCATAACGCGATGCAACATCCGTACAAGTTACGAAGTATTGATATCCACCTCTAGCCTGGCTAGACATGGGCCCACATACGTCACCATGAACGAGGGCTAACATCTCAGTAGCACGTATACCTTTACCGCTAAAAGGCGCTTTAGGCACTTTTTGTAAGGGTTTTTATTGCGGATATCCGGTAACGCAGCGGAAGCAGTGGAAAATCAAATTTTCCAATTTCAAAAATTTTTCTCGGATAAATTAAATAAAGTTATTTATTTAATTGTCCAATATTCAAATTATGAAATATTACACAAGAAATCAAATTTTTGTGTAATTACCAAATTACTCCAAAACTTTGCATTTTGTTCATTTTTAGTCTGAAATTGTTCAAATCAATTTTGGATGATTCTAAATCATTTCTAAGATGAATTTAACATGTCCTAAATGTCAAAACACCAAGAGCAACAAAATTCCCATTTTATTCTTCTTAGATGAGAGCCTTCATTTGGGGGGGGGGGGGGTTTGTGTATTTTGCACTTTCAAGGTTCAAAACACATCAAGGAAAAATCCAATCAATCCAATATTTTACATGCATCATATACACATCCAAATACACCATATAAATGAAAAGCCTCAAATTTGGAAGTGGTCTAATTGGACAAATTAGACCAAATTGGTTAAATCAATTACTTCAATCATGTTTCTTCCATCCAAATCAAGTCTCAACACAATGAAATAATTATAGATCAAATCTAGGTCATTTAAGAGTGGGTCAACAACTCTAGATTAGCAACAAGGTTCTAAGAACCATAAAAGAATGATTATTACTACACTAGTAACAATCTTCCAACTTCATACATGCTTAACCCCTTCATCAAACTTTCATCCATAAAAAAAACAAAGAATAATGAATAGAAAAACTTAAGAACATCACCAAGTGAAGCCCACAACAAGAGGAAAAAATTACTCTCTAAATCATCATCCTTCCGAGCTTGGAAGACTTCGCGTTCCTCCGGTGAAGCGTCCTCTGCCACGGCAAGGGGCAGTCGACCCTCAAGAACATATCCCAACCTCTCAGAATCGAGGACAATCCTCAAATCCAGATCCCAATCAGTGAAGTTCTCTGCGCTTTTAAGTTTGTTCGCATCAAGCATATGCGCAAAATGATTAGTGGATGGTGTCGCCATCGCAAATCTATCATATAGATCACGAAAAACGGTTAGCAGAAAATAAGCAGTTTCATATAATATCAAAAGCATAAACTAGATCATAGATTTTTAATCTAAAAATGCCTATCCCACTAAATCATGCAATACTGTAATACCGAAACAGAATACAAAGATTTAATAATTAAATTAAATACAAATAGTGAAAAGTGGATCCCGTGAAAATATTTCAGCTCACAGCAGAGGCATGGTCTCGCCTACGTATATTCATCACGTAGACAACTCATTTGTCAATCACTCACTAGTGACTCCTGGTTTCCGGTCCTGGTCGTTTCTCGTTGTCGCTGCTAAGGCAAGCCCACAAGGAGACATACCAAGGTTAAACTCGTCAATGATAAACTCAAGTTACTTCTGTAACCCTGACAGCTAAGGCACGTTCAGGATTTCGCTTTCGCTTGAATTTATCTAGTATCTGATATACATCCGGTATAAATAAATCTCTATCGGCTACACCCTCACAGCAGAGGTACGGTCTCGGATGTAGTCAGGGAGAAATATTTATAAACCGTATTGACAAGACGGACACATAACATGCATCAAATACATAATTACATTTAAACCTTATTAATTAGGGATTTTACGCTAAATGTCATACACCCTAAATCTAATCAAATTAGAATATAACATGCATGTATAAAGTCAAGAAAACATGATTAAACATTGAATTAAAGGGCTAATCATATTAGGGGGCCTAGAATCAGACTCGCTCTGATACCATTTTGTAGGGGTTTTTATTGCGGATATCCGGTAACGCAGCGGAAGCAGTGGAAAATCAAATTTTCCGATTTCAAAAATTTTTCTCGGATAAATTAAATAAACTTATTTATTTAATTGTCCAATATTCAAATTATGAAATATTACACAAGAAATCAAATTTTTGTGTAATTACCAAATTACCCCAAAACTTTGCATTTTGTTCATGTTTAGTCCGAAATTGTTCAAATCAATTTTGGATGATTCTAAATCATTTCTAAGATGAATTTAACATGTCCTAAATGTCAAAACACCAAGAGCAACAAAATCCCCATTTTTTTTCTTCTTGGCCGAGAGCCTCCATTTGGGGGGGGGGGGGGGGGTTGTGCATTTTGCACTTTCAAGGTTCAAAACACATCAACGCAAAATCCAATCAACCCAATATTTTACATGCATCATATACACATCCAAATACACCATATAAATTAAAATCCCCAAATTTGGAAGTGGTCTTAAACCCTAACTTTTCAATTTCTTCAAATTGGACAAATTAGACCAAATTGGTTAAATCAATTACTTCAATCATGTTTCTTCCATCCAAATCAAGTCTCAACACAATGAAATAACTATAGATCAAATCTAGGTCATTTAAGAGTGGGTTAACAACTCTAGATTAACAACAAGGTTCTAAAAACCATAAAAGAATGATGATTACTACACTAGTAACAATCTTCCAACTTCATACATGCTTAACCCCTTCATCAAACTTTCATCCATCAAAAACACAAAGAATAATGAATATAAAAACTTAAGAACATCACCAAGTGAAGCCCACAACAAGAGGAACAAATTACTCTCTAATGGAAGGTTGGAAATACTTACTAAATTCCAAGCTTTTCTTTGATTTTCTTTTTCTTTTTCTTTCTACCTTCTTTGCTTTGTTTTAATGGAGTTTTGATAAAGTGTATTAGGTTATCTCACCAAATGAAAAACAAAACAATTTATACTTGCTACAAAATTGCCTTGGCCGAAAATTGCCTAAGGAAATTAACAAGAAATTTGTTTTAATTTCATTTGAATTTCGACTTGCAACTTCATTAAATGATCATTACACTTTAATGATAAATTCAAACAAGTCAACAATTGCAACTTAGCCATTAAAACAAATATCACAACTTCAAAATATCTATACTTTAATTAATTTAATCATTTAACAATTAAATAATTAATTAATTAATTAAATACAAATATATTAAATATATGTATAATATTTACATTAAATATTAAATACATATATTCATTTATGATATTAGTCAAATATCTCAATTTGATAATTAATTAATGTGTATTTAAATTAATCAAGTATTAAATGTAAATACACAAAAATTAAAGAAATGACTATCGGGTCTTTTCACATGTATTTTGCGTTTAACATTTAAACGACTTTAAAAATAATCAATATTATTTATAATTGTTGCCGTAGTGCTCTACGAGTATATTTCATTAGTGAGACTCTCTAGATTCAGGCATATCCGTCACGAAATCCAATTTCGTGTCCATAATTTATCCACCCGTAAATTATGACAATCACGGATAAACTCGCTGAATCATACAGGTCGAGGTCATGGAAAATGTATAATTCCTCCGTCACAGGTATCCGGATGTATCCCAGAGATATAGATGTAAACGTCAAATCTCTATAGGAATTATCCAGTCGACTATTCTATTAGCAATCTCAAAAAAGAACATTTAGAACTAACTTCTAAAATGTACCATGGGCCCATGGATTTTATCTGATTTCTAATCATATGAACTACCTATGCTCTAATACACATAACTGATGGATCCTTTCTCGATACACACAGGACACCCTGAGGATCTATCTACACCCAACGAACAGGCGGAGGTCTGATCTTAATAGATCGGTGACGTGACTGCCATCTAAGTGTAGAAGATGTCTCATGTGCCCACAGTGGCATCTCAAGTCTAAGAATCACAAGTGCTACTCAACCCGATAAGATTATTATTGACGTTGGTGTACCATCCATTAAGAATCTTCGATGTGTCGTTCAGTGTTTATCCGCTATAAACACCTACACGTCTATACTAGTCTCCAAGACTTATGGTTCATTGAGAAACCATTGGAATCATATATTCCAGTATACGACATGTACCGGTCTCAACGGGTTTACTATACTGACCAAGTAGTGTAAACCTTGACCAGGAACTGTCTGAGAATGATAACGTCATGTTACAACTCAATGTCAGTTGCTACGCTTTTACAACTGCACCATGACTAGTCATTCTAAGGTCATTACATCCTTACCATATTAAAAGATATATTATATTATAGAAACTGCATATATTATTCAAAATAATAATGTTTTACAGAAGTATTCATAAAGAAATACAACCGGGAATTGGCGCTGTGAGCACCAACCCCAACACTTTTGTCTAATAAACAAGATTCGTAGACGCCATATGATTTAGGATCAAATCTGTCCATAGTATCCATTCTTCAAAAGTATGGATATACGAGTCTTGTTAATGTGTCCCAAACAACAGTGCCACAGATAAGTCTCATATGATTTATTCAATTTGAGCCTTTTGTTTGTCATATTATATGTTTGAGATTAATTTATATTCAAAATATTAATATTGTTATTCATATCTAATCTGTATATCTCAATATCATCTTTATAAACAAAACACCTAGTGTTCTGGAACATAAAGGTATTCCCGCAACGGGTTAAACTAGAATTAGAGATAATGTTTCTAGTCAAACTAGGCACATCATAACACTTTTCTAATTTAAGTACATGCCCAAAGGGCACTTCCAATACTTAGGTTCCCACAGCAAAAAATAGCGACTCTCGTCCCGTTTCTGACTCGCAGGTCAATCTCATATGAAGCCAGTCTCTTACTAATCAGCAGATCCCGCACATCAGTACGTATGTATGTACCACATCCAGTATCAAAAATCAAATTTTTAAAACTAGTAGTTGACATGATTATAAAAAACAAACCTGAAGCCGGAGCCTTGCCCGTCTTCACATCCTTCATGTCTGCCTTGTCCATACGGCAGTCACGCTTCTAGTGACCCCGTTTGCCACATTTTAGGCAGACGTGTTGGGATATGTCATTTGTCTTCCCAGAAAACTGTGACGATTTTGCCTTTACTCTTTTCTTCACACCATTAGAAGCCTTCGGCCAAGCCTGGGCCTTCTGGGATGTCGAAGTAAGATGCGCCTTACGCTTCTTGCCCTTTTGGAAGCTCTGGCTCTGCCCA
>SKCR01014552.1:0-35801 GCA_019454045.1 Zanthoxylum bungeanum
TGTTGATCTTATTTGTTTGTAGCCTTTCGGCTTTTCTTCTAGGAGGGCTTGTCCTCTCTAGTTGCCTGGGGTATGCCCATTTGCTCATGTATAGTTTTCTTTTGGTTATAATACTTACTTTATCCAAAAAAAAAAAAGTGTTCCTAGAGCACCACCACCTCAACATAGACCACCACCTCAGAATGTAGCACCACGACGTATACCACCAGATGAAGAAGAAGCTGAAAATGAGTTTGATAATTCTGATGATCTTAATGATGAGGATGAGAGATTTCAGCGAGGGCCTGATAGGAGGCCTAATAGGAGGTTTGATAGGAGGAATGATAGGAGGAATGATAGGCCTAAGAAGATCGAGTTGATTTTCAATTATCATCATTACTCTGATGAGAAGAAGATCAATCTGGAAGCCATGGAATTCACTGATTATGTGATGATTTGGTGGGATCAGATTGTCACCAACCGAAGGAGAAATCATGATAGGCCAATTCAGACATGGGAAGAACTTCGAGGTCTCATGAGGAAACAGTTCATACCCAACCATTACTACCGAGAGTTGTATCAAAACTAAAACATCTGTATCAGGGGTCAAGAGTGTAGAGGATTACTATAATGAGATGGAGGTGGCCATGATCAGGGCGATGTAATGGAGGATGCATAGGCTACTATGGCACGATTCTAGGTGTTGGAAATGGTGATCGAGCACCATTCACTTTTTGTATGAATATTTATTATTTATGCAATGTAATATTTTCTTTATCATGATTATTTATTTATTTATATGGTAATTTCTTACTTTTATTTATATATTGTAAATCTTAGTGTTAGATTACTCTAAGAGTTAGAGATTTCGAGTTTCACTCGGAACCTTATATGAAATTAGTAAAGACCCGAGAGTTATAATATATGGTGATATAGTTGCAAGAGTTGCAAATGGTGTTGAAAAATATCACGCATTCTCTCGAATATAAATTATTCCTGGTCTAGATATATTGACATGGGTCGGTCAATATATTGGTAAGACTAGTTCATTGTCTATATATGTAATGGACACATGGTTTGTCTCAACAGACTATGAGCTTAGTGGAAGTTCGTATAGAAATGCAGATATTCATTAGTGGAATGAATATCGAACAAACTCATAAAAGATGACTAATAGATATTCCATAAAACTGTCAATAATTGTCTTTTCAAGTTGAGTAGTTATTGTGGTCCTTTGACTTGAGACACCACGGTGGTCTTGTGAGTGATCCTTTGTACCATATATCATGCATGTCAGAGACCTTTTATGGTTTGACCTCTGGATGACTGTTAGGTATAGACCGATGCTCACGAAGATCGGTGTGTGTTTTAATATGAGGATTCGTCAGTCCCATATGGTTGGATTATGTTTCCAGAAATTTTTCAGAGTATATTCCGGAAATCTTTAGGCCAAAAGTTCGTTGAAGAAATTGTTTATTTAACATTATAATAATATTGACAAGAGTTTTGCATATATTTATTTATTATGGAATATGATTGTGAAAAGTTATTCTATATTGAGTAGATAAGGTTTTGACAATAAAAACTATAACCTTACTCAATTGGAGATGGTAATGACGAAGGGATTATACATTAACATTTTAACCTCGACTTGTATGGTTCGACGTGTCGTGTTGTTTTTAGTCATGATTTGGTAGGTGGGCAGGCCTTCATGAATATGTGTACGAATATATGAGATATATATGTATATATATAAGTAACAACAGAACGTGAGCCTAGATAGTTTCATTATATTAAGTTTTACTCATTGAGCACTAGGGCGACTTTTCGTCAAATGTTGACAAAGTATTTTTTAGGTTTTAAGGATTAAATTATTTGATCCGATAATTCATGAGATGAATTGAATTATTAATTTTATATATCAAGAGTTGATTAAGTTTATTGTATAATAGATGTAATTTGATTTACATTAAATTAGTAAATTAATTTAATTGTTAAATTAATGTACAAAATTAATTCTTGGTTTATACAAATAATGGTTTTAATTAATTAAAGTAACTTTAGTTAATGTAATGAATAATTTTGTTAAAGTCACTAATCATTTGATTGTGACTAAGTTGACTAAGTTGGTGAGATTAATTTTTAACCTTGGTCAAGTTAGCTTTTTTGAAACATGTGGTGTAGAGAGAAGATGCCATTAATCCATGGTTTTTTTTTTAATTAAATGATTTATTTTTGTTTTTTTCTTTAAAGACAACAAGAATAAAAAATACAAAGAGTGGCAACATCTATTTCTTCCTTCAACCCCCTCACTGCCGAAACTTTGAAGAAAAAAAAAAGGTATTGGTTTTTTGTTTTTGTTTTTCTCTTAAAAAATCAAGCCAAAACTCTTCACTAAATATATACCCAACAAATAATCAAGTCCATGGAATTAATCACCAAGTGTTAAGGGTTAATCTATGTTCTTGAAGTTTTTTTTTTCCTAGAGTTTAAGTGTTGAATTTTGGGAAAAGTTGGTTTCTATTCTTGAGTGATCAAACCACCTTTTGATCACCAAGATTTATTCTTGGAGAAGCTTAATTTGGTGGAGATAGAAAGATTTCAATGGTTGAAATTTCTTGGAGGATTGGAAAAGGTTGGATGCAAAGCTTCAACAATTGGCAATGATTGAAAGCTTTAGTTGGTAATTTAATTTGTAAATTTTTTTTTGTTCAAAAAAATTGTTGGCGGATTTGTTGGATAAATTAGAAGCATGTATGTGAGGAATTGAAGCATAAAAGTGTATGAAAAATTAGTATATAGTTGATATAGTGATTTTGTATGCTTGGAATTTTTTTCAAGTGTTGGAGAATAATTTAATTTCTTGGAATGATTTATCAAGAGTTGATAAATGTATTAAAGTGTGTAAAATTTTAATTGAGCTTATGGTAATGATTTTAATGAATGAAAATTGGTAATGTTTTTTTAGTGCATTGGAATTTACATTTGTGATTAAAATTTTTATACACTGTTTTTGGTCACTGTCGAAAAAAAAAATTTTATTCGCTCGGGATTTGATCTCGGGCGGGTTCCGCTGCGCACGGCTTATCTGTTCCTCACTCAACAAGTGGTATCAGAGCGATACATGCTAATAATTGTTCATGTTCCTTACAATTTTTCTTAATGTATAATGCCCATGCATACATTTAATAGTAGATTATATGCTTAGGCATTTTATTGTACATTCATACATTTAAATATTTGTATGCTTTGAGCTTGTTGAAATCTCTACACTAGATCTAAGTGTCATTAATTTTTGTGTGAAAATATGACATGGTCCGGCTTGTCTATACGGTATTAGTTAAACCATTATGATTATTCCCAATATTGCTAAAGCGTGAGGGATTGATTGTAATGTTTTTTTCTAATCCGTTAAGCATGAGATGAGTCGAATTTAAGAGAAAGTATTATCCAATATTGCTAAAACGTGAGGTTAATATTAGTATCCTACTTTCGACGATAGACAAGTGGATCTAAAAATTGAATATCCAATATTGCAAAAGCGTGAGGATGAGATTCGATTTAGGGCCGAATGCAAGAGTTGCATGAGATGCATTGACAATAGTTGTCTACCTTCTCGAGTTTACAAAGGTCAATATTGCTAAAGCGTGAGATTTGCGTAAATGTCAAGAAGGATTTACTTCTCATTGTGAGATTTAAGAGTTAAATTTTCGTATTCTTGTTTATAGAGATTATAAAGAATATGTAAGACAATGCGAGGGCACTTTATAGAAAAAGTAAATCCATATTCTATTTAGTGTTTTATCATGATATTTAAATATTATTATCCGCTTATTTTTGTTTTATCTTGTGTAGACAAAATGTTTGTTTCGAACTCGCTTTCACGTATACTTGATACGCATAGGCTCCAGGGTGCTGTTAATTATAATGTTTGGCTCATGAATCTCCAAATTCTCTGTCAAGCGGAGCAACTTGAATATGTTCTAGATCGCCCAATGCCCACAAGGGTTTCAGATGATGCTTTAGATGAGGAATGTGAGACGTTCAAAAGATGGAAGGATGATGATCGGAAAGTCCGGTCATACATCTTGGGATCTATGGTGCCGGAACTACAGAGGAAGTATATGCCGATGCCTGATTCCGGATCCATCTTGATCCATATGAAGGAACTATTCAGTGATCGACCACAGGTAGAGATGCATATATGGTGGCTGTCGAGCTTTTTCATACTTTCCTCCCGGAGGGAAAACCTGTTAGCCCACATGTGATGAAGCTAATAGATTGTATCAAAGAGCTCGAAAGGATGGATATTCCTATTGACAACCGCCTCGGGAATAGTGTGATTCTCGCATCTCTTCCTAAGTCTTTCAAGGACTTTATTGTTAACTTTAACATGCATAAGATGCTTCCCACATATTCTGAGTTGCACAATATATTACTGACGGATCAAGATGACATGAATAAGAATAGTTATGCTTTCATGGTCACTGGTGCTTCTTCTTCTGGACCTTCTCAGGCTTCTCAAAAGCTGGCTGGGAAGAAACAGAAAAAGAAAAAGAAAGTTGTAGGTAAAGGTCCTAAGGTTGCTTCTGCAGGGGTTTCTAAGCCAAAGGTGAAGACAGATGTTGCAAAAGGAAAATGTTTCCAATGTGGCATACTTGGACACTTAAAACGCAATTGTGCAAAGTATTTAGCTTCTTTGAAGAAAGCTCCCTCAAGTATTTTCTTTCCTATTATTAACATTACATTGCATTTGATTCTAGTTCGACTTGGGTGTTAGACACCACTTGTCCTTCTCATATCTGCAATTCGTTGCAGGATCTGTGGGAAACTAGAAGATTGAAGTCGAGAGAGATTCAGCTACGAGTAGGGAATGAAGATTCTCTACAAGTTGAAGCAGTATGACTTTTGTTTTTGAAACTCTCTGATGAATGTAATATTAAACTTAATAACTGTTATTTTGTGCCGACTATGATACGACAAATCATCTCACTTCCTGTACTTGACAGTGAAGGATTTCATGTAAATATTAAAGATGGTCTTTTGGATTTATATGATAATATGAATGTTTTGCTTGTTTCATGTCCCATGGTTGATGGTCATTACATTCTTACCAAAAATCATGATGTCTTTAATATAGAGAAATCTAAAAGGAAAAGATCGGGTGAAATAAATAACACAGAACTTTGGCATATGAGATTAGGTCATATAGGTATAAAACGCCTAACCAAACTAGTTAAAGATGGAGTGATATTGGATCTAACCATAGAACCTTTACCAATTTGTGAAAATTATATTCAGGTAACATGACCAAATCCTCATTTAATGGTGTTGGACACCGTGCTAATGATTTATTGGAACTTGTGCATTCCGATGTATGTGGTCCTATAAATCATGCTGCCATGGGTGGGTTTCAATACTTTGTAACTTTTATCGATGATTTGTCACAATTTGGTTATGTGTTTCTTATGAAACACAAATCGGAAACTTTTGAAAAGTTCAAAGAATACCGATTTGAAGTAGATAAACAAACCGGAAAACTCTTGAAATGCCTTCGATCAGATCGGGGCGGTGAGTACATGAGCAGTAAGTTCATGAGTTATTTAAAAGAGAATGAGATTCTCGCTCAGTATGCTCCTCCAGGCACTCCTCAACACAATGGTGTTTCGGAGATGAGGAATCGAACTTTATTAGATATGGTTCGATCGATGATGAGTTTTACTGATCTACCAATATACTTATGGGGCCATGCTCTAGACACTGCCGCTCATCTTCTGAACAAAGCTCCATCGAAAACTGTTCCGACTACTCCGTATGAGTTATGGACTGGAAGGAAACCGAGTCTTAAGTATGTTAAGATTTGGGGTTGTCCTGCCTATGTAAGAGTTGCACAGCGGGATAAACTTGCACCTAGAGGGTACAAGTATCGATTCATTGGATATCCTAAAAATTCCATGGGATATCAGTTCTACGATCCCGAGAACCGAAATGTGTTCGTTGCTCGAAATGTAACTTTCTTAGAAACACAATTTGTGTTAGAAAGTGCAGATTATAGAATGATTGATCTTGATGAAGTCAATCAAAGTAACATTGAATCGACGATAGAACCAGAAGTTTAGGAAGATGAGATACCTTTGACACAACCACCTCGTAGGTCACAAAGGATATCGAGACCCCCATCAGATACGGGATGACATCTGATGATGCCCTCGACGTTTTCTTAATAGAAGAAAAGGATCCTTTAACCTACAGAGAGGCGATGTTAGACATCGATGCAGAGAAATGGCTGGAAGCTATGAAATCCGAGATTGCCTCAATGCATGATAATCAAGTCTGGGACTTGGTTCCGCTTCCCGACGGAATTGTTCCTATCTGTTGTAAATGGGTTTACAAGAGAAAGCGGGGGCTCGATGGAAAGGTTGAAACCTTTAAAGGCCCGACAAGTAGCAAAATGATATACTCAGAAATCAGGTATTGATTATGAGGAAACCTTTTCTCCTGTAACCATGCTTAAGTCAATCAGGATTTTATTAGTTATTGCCGCACACTATGATTATGAAATTTGGCAGATGTATGTGAAAAATGACTTTTCTGAATGGAAATCTTGAGGAAGATATCCATATGGAACAACCAAGGGATTCACATTCTCCAAAGATCCTAATCTGGTATGTAAGCTTAAAAGGACTATTTATGGACTTAAACAAGCTTCCCGTAGTTGTAATCTCCATTTTGATGATGTGATCAGATCATCTGGTTTCATTAAAAATGAAGAGGAATCATGTGTTTATAAAAAGGTAAGTGGGAGCATGGTAGTCTTCTTAGTGCTTTCTGTTGATGATATACTTATTATCAGAAACGATATAGGTATGTTACAATCTGTCAAAGCCTATCTCAGTAAGAATTTCTCCATGAAGGATATGGGAGAGGCCTCTTATATACTACGTATAAAGCTGTATAGAGATAGAGCAAAGAGGATGATAGGACTCTCTTAGACCAAGTACATTGATTTGATCTTAGAAAGGTATAATTTTGTTGACTGTAAGACAGTCAATGTGCCTTTTAAACATGGTATTCATCTGTCTAAGAAAATGTGTCCTAAGACAGATGATTAAAGGGCTAAAATGGTTAGCCAGCCTTATGCTTCCGTTGTTGGTAGCATAATGTATGCCATGTTATGTACTAGACCAATATCAGTATGGCTGTAAGTGTTACAAGTCATTATCAGTCTGATCCGGGTCAGGACCATTGGATGGCTGTTAAACATATCCTGAAATACCTTAGGGTACAAAGGATAAGTTTCTCATTTATGGAGAAAATGACTTACAATTGAGAGGTTACAAGGATTCAGATTTTCAATCTGATCCAGATGATAGAAAGTCTACATCTGGTTTTGTGTTTTCTCTCAATGGCGATGCCATTAGTTGGAAGAGCACCAAGCAGGGTTCGACTGCTGATTCCACCACCGAGGCAGAATACAATGCTGCTTCAGAAGCCCCAAAGGAAGCTGTTTGGATCAAAAAGTTTGTTGTGGAGCCTGGAGTAGTCCCATTTATAGTAGATCATCTTCCATTATACTGTGACAACAGTGGTGCGATAGCTCAAGCCAAAGAACCTCGCGCTCATCAGAAATCTAAGCATGTGGAACGAAAGTATCACATAATTAGAGAAATTTTGGCTAAAGGTGACATTTTAGTTTATAAAGTACGAACTGAAGAAAATGTAGCGGACCCACTGACTAAAGCCTTAACTCCCAAATTGTTTGAGAAACACGTGGAGTCGATGGGTATTAGATACCATCGTGAATGGCACTAGATCAAGTGGGAGTGTTGGAAATGGTGATCGAGCACCATTCACTTTTTGTATAGATATTTATTATTTATGCAATGTAATATTTTCTTTACATGATTATTTATTTATTTATATGGTAATTTCTTACTTTTATTTATATATTATAAATCTAAGTGTTAGATTACTCTAAGAGTTAGAGATTTCGAGTTTCACTCGGAACCTTATATGAAATTAGTAAAGACCCGAGAGTTACAATATATGGTGATATAGTTGCAAGAGTTGCAAATGGTGTTGAGAAATATCACGCATTCTCTCGAATATAAATTATTCCTGGTCTAGATATATTGACATGGGTCGGTCAATATATTGGTAAGACTAGTGCATTGTCTATATATGTAATAGACATATGGTTTGTCTCAACAGACTGTGAGCTTAGTGGAAGTTCGTATAGAAATGCAGATATTCATTAGTGGAATGAATATCGAACAAACTCATAAAAGATGACTAATAGATATTCCATAAAACTGTCAATAGTTGTCTTTTCGAGTTGAGTAGTTATTGTGGTCCTTTGACTTGAGACACCATGGTGGTCTTGTGAGTGATCATTTGAACCATATATCATGCATGTCAGAGACCTTTTATGGTTTGACCTCTGGATGACTGTTAGGTATAGACCGATGCTCACGAAGATCGGTGTGTGTTAATATGAGGATTCGTCAGTCCATATGGTTGGATTATATTTCCAGAAAATTTTCAGAGTATATTCCGGAAATCTACTAATAGGTCAGTTCGGCAGAAAAGCCTTTAGTTCCGTACACCCAAATAATTGATGTCCTTCCTTGCATTTGCTAATAGGTCAGTTCGGCAGAAAAGCCTTTAGTTCCCCCACATTCTCTTCAAAAGGGCCAAGTTGACATTAAGCCCCGCTTTGACCGCTTTAGTTATGAGCATATATAAACATTGAGAAATAGCTTCATTTGATGAAATTCTAAACTGTTATGATTTTCTTCTAGCTTTTATCTTATAATATCACCTTCCCCGAGTATATGTAACTGCGCCTCTGCTGGTTCATCTCGGGTCCCCTTCATTGTACTTCAAAGCCAAAACCGGAATCCTCGGGTCGGTCTTCGAATGTAGCAGAATCTGGACTTGGGCCTGGACCCTTATCCTCGCAAAGACCTTGGGCCCTCATCTTGGTAAGTGAAGTCCCCTTAATACCCTTCTCAATATTTCAAATCTTTTTAGATCCAAAAATCACCATCAACAGATGTCCCATAATTCTCGGTATCAATAAGTCTGTGAGTTGGTGCCGGGAACTTCAAAAAATGGTGTGGTTCATTCTTATGCTGATACTCAATCCTGATTAAGTCTAGAATCCAAAATCTACCCAACCTTAGAGTAGGTTCCACGACTGCAAGTTACAGTGCTCATTGTGAAGATTCATATCGGGTTCACAATCTCGATCTAGTATCTCTACTTCTGACCCATTACTTTGTCGTCTCTTCTACCAGGCATTCTCAGACAGAAGAAACCAACCCGAATTATTTCTGATCAGCCATCCTTTGACTTCCCCACTTGAAGAAGCTCATCTCGTGCCATATTGAGCTGATTGCCACACCGACTCACTCACCAAGGGTGCTATGGATACCCGAGGTGCCAAATGCCACACAGGCCTTCATGTTACATTCCTTAAAGATGCAAGTCATTGGGTGTTAACATTCCAGCTCGGGTGTTTGATAATGAAATTAGGAATTGGCATGCCACGGGGGTGCACACTTTTCCCACACATCCGTTCATGTGTTTTGAATTCCCCAAAGGTATAGGTCATTAGGTACTGATGCTCCAGCCCGGGGTTTGATAATGACACCAGGGATTGGCGTGCCATGGGTTTCGCATCTTTCCACATGCCTTGCACCCTTTGATATATTCCAATCACGAGTATCTCACAAGAATATTACACATGCCTTTCCCGCTCAAATAATAAATAAACATAGATGAACAAGTTCTTATTTAAGAAAGGGAAAGACTTATTCATATTAATGGGATCTACTGTCTTTCTTACAACTCTTTGAGGGTCATTTTAAGCGAGGCTCTATTGAAAGTATATTATCAACATATCCGTATTCCAAGGCTTCTTGAGTCGGGTACCATCCAATTGCTCCAAATGATAAGTACTCGGCTAGTTGACTTCAGCAACTCTATAATGTCCTTCCCATTTGGCCCCCAACGAACCATCTTTAGGATTCCTTAAAACTAAGTCACTAGGGAGGAAGAATCGTATCCGAACCTTCTTATTATAGAAACGTACCATCATCTACTGATTCACTGCCATCATGAGCATCGATCTCTCCCTCTTCTCTTCTATTAGTTCAAGTTGGTGTTTGGTGAGTTCTTCATTCTGCCCTTCTTTAAAGTGTTGCATCAGGTGGGATTCTACTCGCTCTACAGGGATGACCACTTCACAACGTAAGCCATAGAAAATGGGGTCTCTCCCGCAGAGTCTTTCTAGGTCGTCCGATGTGTCCATAAGACCTCTAGCAGCTCCTCAACCCACAGACCCTTAGAGAACCCAAGCCTTGCTTTAAAATTGTTCTTGATGGCTTTGTTCACTGCTTCTACTTGCTCATTACACTTCGGATGAGCAGATAAGGCAAATCTCAACACAATTTGAAGGTCCTCACATAGCTTCCTGAAACCCTTACTGCCAAACTGCTTCTCATTGTCCGTAATGATAGCTCAGGGTATCTTGAAGCGGCACACAATAATCCTTCTGATAAAATCTGACATGATCCAGGCCGACAACAAAGCAAAAGACCCATTACAAGTACCAGATGGGCCAATTACGAGGTAGAGGACCAAAAGACTCAGAGAAGTAATGGCAGGATTAGTTCAGAGTGTTATGGCCGATTATAACAAACAAATAGAGACACATGTGGGCTTCAATAGAGAGGGCCCAAAGCCACTTCACTTGGCCCAAATCAGTTCTGAATGAAGCTTCATAGGCCTTTGAAGACTTGAAGACTTTGGTATTTTTGTAATTTAGCCTTTAGGGCATTGTTGTCTTTATGCTTTTAGTGTTTCTCTTTGTAACACTATTTAAACTTTCTTTCTTTTTCTTTTTGGAGGGATCAACGAAATTTGTAAACATAAAAGCTTAAAACTTTAGCTATGGCCAAATTCTTGTAAGGGAGGGATTCTCATTTTCAAGTTAAAATCGACTTATCTAAGTTTAGCAAGCTTAGTGGCGTCTCCATTGCTAGCAAAACACTACAAGGAATCATTTTAAAGGTTCTCAAGGGCAAGTTCTTTGTGGGTATTCTTTATGGCCTTGGAAGGGTTTTGTTCCTACAAAATCAAATTCGCGGTTCTTAGGGTTCTGTCTGTTGCTTGAGGTTTGCTTGGATTTCGAATCCAAGTGTGTTTCTTGTCAAAATCCGTTACTTTTTTCTCAGTTATTACGGACAGTGGCTTAGGCTCTACGAATTTGGTGTAATAGTTTATTACAATGATTGTGAATTTGGCCTAACCCTGACCCGTAGGCATCAGCCCGAGCCAAGGACTTGACAATATGGTCAGCTATTCGGGTGGTTGGTGAGGTATGTTGGCGTTCCTCTGACACCCATCATAGGCCCTGGCGACCCTAGCCCCGTCCTGCATTATCGGCAAAAAGAAACCTTATCTAAGTGCCTTGTGGGCGATTGACTGACCTCCATCGTGGCTTTCACAAATTCCCTCATGAATTTCTCTAAGTACATAATTAGCCTATTCAGGCCTCAAACATCTCAATTACGGTGTCGTGTACCCCCTTATGTATAGTACTCCATTTATCAAACAAAATTTGACGCATCGATACTTTAGTTTCCTTGCCTCTTTCTTCTCCTCTGGTACATCCCATATTTCTTAGTGTTTCTTGGTTGGGTCCATCCAGGATGGCCCCCTTCGATCTCTACCTTCGCAACATCTGGTACCCCCACACTTTTTAATTGCAAGTTCCCCAATAGAATGGCTTGAGGAATCTTTGACTTGATGGAGGATGCAAGCCGAGCTAATGAGTCTACTTGCTGGTTATTCTCCCATCCGATCTTTTCGAACGTCACATTCCTATTATTTCAACAAGTCCTCTCACATTGGCATGATAAGCTATCATGTTCGGTTCCCTTACCTGGAACACACCATTCAGCTGCTGAACGACCAATTGGGAATTGACTTTTATGACCACATCGCTTACCCCAACTGCCTCGCAGAGCCTTAGTCCGGCCAAAATTTCTTCATATTCTGCCTCATTATTGGTTGCTTCGAAGGCAAATCTCAGGGCATAGTCCAACTCCTCGCCTTCAACACTATTGAGGATTACCCTGGCTCCACCTCCTTTTGTGTTGACTGAACCATCAACGAACAACTACCACTTTGCTTCTCTCACTATCATAACCTAAGGGCCGGTGAATTCTGTGAAAAAAATCTGCCAATGCTTGCCCCTTGATTGACACCATAAGCAGGTAGGATATATCATATTAACTAAGTTCCATGGTCTACTTTACTAGATGATCGGAGGTCATCCGCTTATGTAAGATCTGCTTTAGCAAGTGATCGTTATACACCCCAATGAGGTGGTGACAAGAACTCACTTGGGTTGGAAACCAAGCAAACCCCAAACATCTTTCTCAAAACCCCAAGAACTTTGAATACTGATTTTGTAGGAACAAAACCCAACCAAGATCAGCCCCTAACCACCATGAAACTCACGTCCATGATAACCACAAGCATGAAATCAAATTGTATTTTGCTAGCAATGGAGACGCCACTAAGTTGCCAAGTTTAGATAAGTCAATTTGAACTTGAAAAGGGGAATCCCTCCCTCAACAAGGTTTTGGCCATAGCCATGGAAAGTTCAAGCTTTTCTCTCTTTCAAATATTGTATATTACGTTGGTTGTCTCCAAAATACAAAGAAGAGTCATATAATAAGGGTTACAAGAGAGTAAAAAGACTAAAATGACACTAGAGCTAAAATTTCCAAAAGCCCTAATCAAGCACTTCAACCACGACCATTAAGGTCCTTTTGCACCTAAATAAACTTAAAACAAAGATTAGAAGCTAATCTCACTTAAGCTAATTGAGGTGCTTACATGCTATAGTAAATTGACGTGCTTCCGGATAAGTAGAGATCTAAGCATAATTAAGCCTAATGGCATAGTCAACCATGCTAATTACATCATAAATAAAGTCAAAATGTCGAGCATAAATGACAAAAATGCCCCCATTTGGCCGAATTCAACATAGTCCCAAAATGGGTGGAATCAGGTCAAAAGGGTGATGTTGCTGAAGCTGCTCTGCTATGCTTCAGTCTGAGCTGATCTGGGTCAAATGAAATAGCTTGGGGACCTCTCTGGTTATGCCCATATGTGTCTCTGGTGTGCACTTGACTTGGTTGCTGCAACTGGTCACATAGCTCTGAGCTAGTTCCGCAAAGGCCTCTATGATCTTCTTTGCTCTTTGACGTGTGATTGGACCTGTTGGCAACTGCATGGGTTCCTCCAAGTTGTTATCTGCATCCTGTAATGTCTCTGGTGTGGTTGGACTCATGTCAGGTGGGCTTGGAAATAGGGTCGTAGCTTCCTTGCTGCGGTGACCAAAGAAAAAACCACCAGTTCATGGGCCGGATACCGAGTTTCGGCATCCAACAGTGCCTTACTAGTGTAGTACACTTGCCTTTGAATTTTATCTACTTCTTGTACTAATATCGAACTTATAGCATATTCAGAAACGACCAAGTAAAGAACAAAATCTCACTCGGGATTGGATTTGCCAGTAGTGGAGGTTGGGCAAGGTACTCTTTGATCTGTTAGAAAGCATCCTCGCATTCACTCGTCCAGCTGACTTCCTTATTGGCCTTTTTAATCAGTTGGTAAAAGACATGGCTTTGTTGGTGGCTTTGGAGATGAACCGATTTAGTGCTGCCACCCGACCCGTTAGACTCTGCACTTCCTTAATTGTCATCAGAGGTTTTATGTCCAAAACTACTTTGATTCTTTGTGGGTTTGCCTCGATGCCTCGTGCAGTGACCATGTACCTGTGGGACACAGAAACTAGGCGACGCATGCTGTTCCGGGCTTGCGGCCCGGAACTTGTTGGGCCATGAGATGTGAACTTGTTGGGCCATTTAAACTGGGACGAGTTCACTCCTATGACAGTTAGCCCAAAAGCTTCTAAAATGTTGATGGGCCGATTTATGTGAAAATTTTAATGAGTTGATATATTCCTTTTATCGCACGCATCTCATTCATCTCATGCATACATATACCATGTTAACACTCTCTTATGTCTTAAGAGCCATCATAGATATCCGTTTGATTAGGAAAAAGGGAAGACTTGTTAAAAGACCAATAACGAACATGAGTGAATCAGAAAACGAGGTATCTCGTATGATTACATGATACAAGAGAAATCACCTAAGAAACAATTATGCATGACATGTGATGAAAAGGACTCAGTTCAGTGTATGCGCGTTCATGTAGCGTTCGAAAATGCGTTCGAACGGTAAACAGAAGGTTCTCGTTCGTGTGGCGTTTGATAACGCGTTCGAACGGGACAAGACCTGATGAAACAAAATGGATGCGCATTTGAGTAGCGTTTGAAAATGCGTTCGAACGATAAATAGAAGGTTCGCATTCGTATAGCGTTTGAGAACGCGTTCGAACGGGACCAGACCTGATGCATGATAAAACAAAAGAATACGTGTGCATTCGAGTAGCGTTCGAAAACGCGTTCAAACAATTAACAGAAGGTTCACATTCGTATAGCATTTGAGAACGCGTTCGAATGGGACCAGACCTGATGCAAGATAAAACAAAAGAAAATACATGCGCGTTCGAGTGGCGTTTGTAAATATGTTCGAACGGGAAATAGAAGGTTCACGTTCGTGTAGCGTTCAAGAACGCGTTCGAATGGAACAGGACCTGATGCAAGATAGATGACGCAAACGCATACACAGATGCACAATGTAGGACCCCGTGTGCCCGATTGGACTCATTCCTATTCAATCGAGCGTACCTCGTCCGGCGCGGCAAAACATCGTGGTAAAGGTAGCCTTCGGGCATTTTCCCTCGAATAGAGGTCCTTTAATCCACCCTAGTTTGCCCATGGGCATTAGGATGCAATACATGCATAAATAGAACAATGATATGCATAAAGTCAATGACATAACAAAAGACGCGGCAAAACATCGTGGTAAGGTAGCCTTCAGGCATTTTCCCTCGAATAAAGGACCTTTAATCCACCCTAGTTAGCCCATGCGCATCACATCACAATGCATAGAAAGTAAAGACAATGATATAGAACTTCGTATGCTCGGTTGAACATATCTCACGTCCAACCAAACATACTTTGTCCGGTGCGGCGAAGTATTGGCATAAAGGTAGCCTTTTGGCCTTTTCTTCCCTCCAATGGAAAACCTTTAGACCAACCTACTAAGCTCATGCGCACTATATCAACACGCAAACAAACGACATACAGAAAGTAAAATGGTGGAATATAAAATACGGATAACAAACGAGCAAGATAAAACATATCGAAATATGTGCCATTTGCTCAAGTGGTACGTGGAGTTGTATCCCAAGTACAGACTGCACTACCGTCCATTCGGATTCAGCTACGGAATTTACATCTGGGTTTCCATCCAATATACCACAAGAGACGACACATTTTCCATCCATTCAAAGCCACAACATGCATCCACAAACGACTCTAATATGAAGAAAATAAATAAAACTGTTAAGAGATGAATAAAAATGAGTAATAGAAGTGCCCTCAGGTGTAACCTTTTAAATCGCCTCTCGGAGGTACGGTACACGATCGTCGGAAGGGTTAACGCTCCGCAACTCCTCCGGTTCACTGGTCCACTGCTTCCTTTCGCTGTTTCGTTTTTTGGACCGCTGTCTTTACTCCGTTTCACTGCTGTTTTTTCTGTTTTATTTTGGTCACTGTTTTTGGTGTATCAATGGACTGTTTTTCACGGTTTTGAGGGGGTAGGGGCTGCTGTTTTGTGCGGTTGTTTAAGGGTTTTAAAGTGCAGTTTTTGTTCACTGTTTTAGGTGATTTTAGCTAATGTTTCGGGGTGTTTGGGCTGCTGTTTTGGTTGGTGATTTTCGGTGGTGGATGGTGTTTAGAGGGGTGTATACTTGGTTCTTGAGAGTGAAGAAGGAGAAGAGAAATTATTTGTTTGCTTACTCTTGTTAATGGGCGTGAATGGCTAAGGTTTTTTTTTTTTTTTTGTGAATGAGCTAGGATGTCAATACTTTGTAGAATTTTTCTGTGGTTTGTATGAATGTTCTAGGATGTCAAGGGTTGGAATTGGGTTTCTTTTATAGACAAAGGCTAGGGCTTCTCCTTGTTTGAAAAAGAAGGAATCAATTAGTGTCTTACAAGGAAAGTCTAATATTTGATTGGGGGACATGTCTTGGCTAGATTAGGAATATGATATATTTAATTTGTTTTGCTTAGGCATGAGATTTGTTTAGTTAGGAATAAAATATACTTGATTGATTTTAATTAGGCATGATTTTATTTGATATTTATTTTAATTTGGTATATGATTTTTAGATTTTATTTAATTTCACCATGTGTTAAATATGTGTTTTATTAATTTGGATATGTTTTATGGGCTTTGGTGGCCTAATTGGGCTTGGGTGTGAGGCTAGCAGCAAAACCAGAAATACTGACACCGTTCGAACGCTACATGAACGCCCGCAATCTGCTTGATGTTCGAACGTGGTCACGAACGCAGCACGAACGAAAACAGTGAACTTGTGAAATGAATCTGATGACATACTTATTCAGAATTCCCCCTTCCGACGTCCGTTTCCCGCGACTTCCTCGACTTAAAAGGTAGTGCCTCCAAATGAGACTCATCATAGGGACTTACATGCAAAAATATAGTGCCTACAGCACCCCAAAAACTTCCCGGAAGATACCTCGAAGGCGTACTTATACGGATTTAGCCTCATATTGTACTTTCTCAATAGTTCAAACGTCTCCTAGAGGTCGTCCATATGGTTTTCGGGTTTGTCAGTCATTGTGATCATGTCATCGATATAGACCCGCATGGTCTTGCCGATGAGCGGCCTGAAGTCCTTGTTCACTAGTTAGCCTCAACATTGCTTAGTCCGAAAGACATTACTTTATAACAGTACAACCCTTGGTCTGTGATAAAGACTGTATTTTCTATAGGAAATGACTTTCCTTAGCGCGGCGGAAGTTGAAAGTGGTGGCACCGATTCTGGTACGGATCTTTAAAATTTTCTTTGTCTTCTCCCTTTGTTGTAGTAGCCGAAATCAATCCTTTAATATCTAACACTTGGATCAACTACTCGATCTTCCGAACTATGACTCGAAACCAACAAACCGAAGTATGGGCTTCACTCACAAAGATTAAACTCTAAACAATTTAGAGAATCAAGATGTCACAATTGGTGTTTGGCTTTTGGAATTTCAAACACTCTCACAACACTTGTGAATCCTTGAACTCTCTCTTTTTCTCTCTTTTTTTTTCGCACAACACTTGTGTGAATGTTTGTAAAATGTTAACCTTAGAAATTAGAGAAATGGTAGAGATTATATTCTCTTACACAAGCCAACTAACCTTGTCATTAAGCATCTAATGATTTCTTGCAATGGCCAACACAAAAATGTGAATGTCATACCAAAGCATAAGAAATGATAAGCTAAAGACAATGTTTTTGTCATTAAGCATCTAATGCTTTCTTTCAATGGAAAACACATAAATGTGGAGGCCATACCAAAGCATAAAATGCATTAGCTAATGACAAATATATTAGGTGTATACATGCCACCTAATAGACATAATTTCTTGGATGACATGGTAAGCCATATGGCTTTGTCTCCAATGGTAAATAAAAATCAATATCTTAATAATGATTTATTTACCTTCAATTATGTTGTAGTAATTATCTCATAATTATTACTAACTTGATTATCTCATAATCAAGACTTGATTATCTCATAATCAAAGACTTCTAGAAAAATGTTAAGTTAAACTAATTTAACATAGTTTTCATTTGTGACAATAAATATTATTAATCTCATTAATAATATATAAATATAATGTGAGCATGTTATTAGACAATCTAATTATATTAGGTTTGCTACAGTTAATCGAGCTAGAACAATGACCAAATGGACCTACGGTTCCGAGCTCCAATAACTTCGAAATATTAATTAAACTCTTTAATGATATATTACGAATTATTAACTCCAAGTTATTCCACTAAAAACTCAAAGTTGAACTCCCGTTACCATAGATGGATAAAATAAACTGAACAACTTCGGTGTCCATCGATATAGTCATTACATATGGATAAAGCCCTTCACGAATATCTCATAAATAGAGCTGGGTCAAAAGTCCATTAAACCCCTCTAAATATTTTGTCTCTTAAGCACCATTGATTCTATAATGAATAATTAATTCATAACAATTATGAATATAAAACTTTCTATTCGTAATAGAAAAGTTGAGCGCTCAAATTGTTCAAGTCCTGAATCAAAATCAACTCTTAAAAGGGATACTCTTCTACTTCTCGTAAGAAGGAGTGAATTCCATATTTATGTAACACATTCCCAGCTACACACCAAACCATATCCTCAAAATATCTAGTTATTGGTCGGGAATGCAACACTAACCTCACCATAGTAAATCAAAGGACATAGCCTGTCATGCAGGAGTTCGTAGTACACTCAGGATTAAGATTGAATCCATATATGACCATCTATTAGATAAAATGAATTTCTTCGGTTAACGGATATTAAAAGAAATTTATATTTATCTGAGTCCAGTCATATATGATCTCATCATACAAGGTGCCTCCATTCCCATGTCACTACATGGACGATCCCGGATCAAGGTCACCATACAAGTATAGAATGGACCGCAGTTATAGATAAACCATAAATAAATTACCCTCTTTGTTTGCTCTCTATGGACTATTTAGATTACTAACTTCAGTCATTAACCCTATTGTGCATCAAACATACACTAAGTCTGATGGTACAATAGTAATCAGGGTAAATAAGATAATTGGACAATATGCGATATAAATCAAACAACTTTGACAAAATGAATAATACATTTATTATTTTTACAATGATCAATTCCGTTTTACAATACATGAAGCTTTAGGACATAAATCTCAACAATCTCCCACTTGGACTAGAGCAAATTGGACATGTTATGTAATCTTAAACCCTTTAGGTGACATTCAAACACTTTAGCCGATAAGATCTTTGTAAACGGATCAGCCAGGTTGTCTGCGAATAGAATATGCATGACAACGACGTCTCCTCTCTGCACTATCTCCCTGATGAGGTGATATTTTCTCTCAATATGCTTACCCCTATTGTGGCTTTTTGGTTCTTTGAAGTTTGCCACTGCACCACTATTATCACAATAAAGTGTGAGCGGTTTATCCATATCTGGAACAACTTCCAGATCTGCCAAGAACTTACGAAGCCAGACTGATTCCTTAGCTGCTTCACAAGCTGCTACATATTCAGCCTCCATGGTGGAGTCAACAATACAAGATTGCTTTATGCTCCTTCATACTATAGCCTTAGTGGAGGTGAACACTGATCCAGATGTTGATTTCCTAGAATCGACATCCGTCTGAAAATCAGAGTCTGTATATCCTTTCAGAATCATATCCTGACTTGTATATACAAGCATATAATTTCTCATTCTCCGAAGATACTTGGGAATATGTTTCACCGCCACCCAATGATCTAATTTTGGGTTGGATTGAAACCTACTGACCACTCCCACTGCAAAACAGATGTCCGGTCTCGTGCATAACATAGCATACAAAAGACTTCCAACTGCTGAAGCATATGGTATATGTCTCATCTCCTCAACACCAAGAGGTGTCTTAGGAGTCTGTTCCTTAGACAAATGAATTCCAAGCCTGAAAGGTAAATTACCTTTCTTGGAATTCTGCATACCAAATCATTCAAGAATCTTATCGATATAGGTTGCTTGAGACATTACTAATAGTTGTTTCTTTCGATCCCGAATGATCTGGATCCCAAGTACATAACTTGCCTCTCCCAAATCTTTCATTTGGAATTGGTTAGCTAGCCAGATTTTTCACGTTCGATAATATCTTTACATCATTCCCAATGAGTAAATTATCATCAACGTATAACACAAGGAAAATCACATTCCCATCAATGATGCGCTTGTAGACACAAGGCTCATCGATGTTCTGCTTAAAGTTATAAGACTTGATCGTAATATCAGATCTTATGTTCCAAGATCTAGATGTTTGCTTAAGTCCATTAATGGACCTTTGCAACTTACAAACTTTTTGCTCTTGACCTTGGGTAATGAACCCCTCTGGTTATACCATATAGATACTCTCATCAAGATTGCCATTCAAGAATGCAGTATTGACGTCCATTTTCCAAATCAAATAGTCATAATATGTGGCAATGGAAAGAAGAATCCTGATGTATTTAAGCATGACTACTGGTGAGAAAGTTTCTTCATATTCAACTCCCTCTTTCTGGGTATAACCCTTTGCCACTAGCCTAGCCTTGAAAGTTTGTATTTTCCTATCTATTCCTTTTTTTCTCTTGTAGATCCACTTGCAACCTATGGGTTTTAAACCCCATCAGGTTGGTCTACAAGTTCCCAGACTGAGTTAGAATACATAGACTCCATCTCAAGGTTCATGGCTTTGAGCCATTCCTCTTTATCAGTATCTTCCATTGCACCACGATAGGTCAATGGATCATCAATACCATCACAAGATTCAACAACTTACACCTCACCATTTCCTAGATAACGTTCAGGTTGTCCCACAATCCTCCCACTACGTCTAGGTGGTATGATACCCAGATAAACTTGCATCTAACTTTCAGATGTAGAAGGTGTTATGTCTTTGTCAACATTTGATAATGGTGTACTGGTCCTACCAACAAGTAACTCCTCAAGTAACACTTTACTTCGAGGTTTGAACTCTCTCATATAGTCCTCCTTAAGAAATGTAGCATTTGTCGACACAAATACTTTATTATCTTCTGGACTATAAAAGAATCCACCTCTAGTTTCCTTATGATAGCTTACAAATAGGCACACATGTGAACGTGGTTCCAACTTAGTAGTCTTGTTCTTTAGCACATGTGCTGGACACCCCCATATGTGGAAATGTCTCAAACTAGTTTTATGACCATTCCACAACTCTAAGAGAGTCTTAGAAATAGACTTAGAAGGAACTACATTCAGGATATACATTACAGTTTGCAATGTATACCCCAGAATGAACTAGGTAGAGTGCTATAACTAAACATTGATCTCATCATGTCTAGTAGGGTCCGATTTCTCCTTTATGCAACACCATTTTGTTGTGGTGTTCCAGGTGCTGTGAGCTGTGAAACAATTCCATGCTAAACTAAGAATTCCTCGAAATCTCTATCAAGGTATTCTCCTCCATGATCTGATCGTAGAATTTTGATGCTTTTACCTAACTGGTTCTCAACCTCAGCACGATACTCTTTGAACTTTTCAAATGCATCTGACTTGTGGTAAAAATACCCATATATGGAATAATCGTCAATGAAAGTGACGAAGTATTCAAAAGCATCTCGGGCTTTTACAATTATCGGTTCGCAAACGTCAGAATGTATTAGCTCAGCTGTTTCTTTGGCTCTTATCCCTTTTCCAGTAAAAGGTCTATTGGTCATTTTTCCTTCTAGACATGATTCGCAGATAGGTAAAGTACCAAGTTTTAACTGATTTAAAACTCTGTTCTTAATTAGTCTATCTATCTGGTCAAGGTTAATGCGACCAAGTCTAAGGTGCCATAAATAGGTATCATCATGAGAAATCTTTTGCCGTTTAGTTTTAGATCTTTCAATCTTAAACATTTCAGTATTAAGTAGTGATTCATGCATTAACGGCCTTGATACATATAGATTATTTTCAGAGTTCCCGTGCATATATTTAATCCATTTCTACTAATAATAACTAACTTATTATTAAATGAAATAGAAAAATCATATTCCATAAGTTTTGTTATATAAATCAAATTCCTACGAAAACCAGGAATATATATCACACCATTCAAATATAAATAACTCATATTAAAATTCAAATTTGAAACTTGTTGGGGTTGGTGCTCAGAGCGCCAATTCCCGGTTGTATTTCTGTTAAATACTTATGTAAAACATTATTATTATGAATAATATATGCAGTTTCTATAATATAATCTATATTTCTATATGATAAAGACGTAATGACCCTAGAATGATTAGTCATGATACAGTTGCAAAAGCGTCGCAACGGACATTGAGAAGTATCATGACGTTGTCATTTTCAGACAGTTCCTGGTCAAGGTTTACACTACTTGGTCAGTATAGTAAACCCGTGGAGACCGGTACATGTCGTATACTGGAATATATGATTCCAATGGTTTCTCAATGAACCATAAGTCTTGGAGACTAGTATAGACGTGTAGGTGTTTATAGCGGATAAACACTGAACGACTCACCGAAGATTCTTAATGGATGGTACACCAGCGTCAATAAGAATCTTCTTGGGTTGAGTAGCACTTGTGATTCTTAGACTTGAGATGCCATTGTGGGCACATGAGACATCTTCTACACTTAGACGGCAGTCACGTCACCGATCTATTTAGATCAGACCTCCGCATGTTCGTTGGGTGTGGATAGATCCCCAGGGTGTCCTATGTGTATCAAGATAGGATCCGTCAGTTCTGTGTATCAGAGCATAGGTAGTCCATATGATTAGCAATTAGATAAAACCATGGGCCCATGGTAAAGTTTAGAAGCTAGTTCTAAACATTCTTTTGAGATTGCTAATAGAATAGTCGACTGGATAATCCCGATAGAGATTTGACGTTTATATCTATATCTCTGGGATTTATCCGGATACCTGTGACGGAGGAATTATACATTTGCCATGACCTCGACCTGTATGGTTCAGCGGGATTATCCGTGATCGTCATAATCTACGGGTGGATAGATTATGGACACGAAATTAGATTTCGTGACGGATATACCTGAATCTATAGAGTCTCAATAATGAAACATACTCGTAGAGCACTAGAGCAACATTAATAAATAATATTGATTATTTGTAAAGTCGTTTAAAGGTTAAACGCAAGATACGTGCTAAAAGGACTAGATAGTCATTTGCCTAATTATTGTGTATTTACATTTAATACTTGATTAATTTAAATACACATTAATTAATAGTCAAAATGAGTTATTTGACTTATATCCTAAATGAATATATATTTTTAATATTTAATGTAAATATTATACATATATTTAATATATTTGTATTTGATTAATTAATTAATTATTTAATTGTTAAATGATTAAATTAATTAAAATATAAATATCTTATATTAGGATATTTAAAGTAAATGATGTTAGTTGCTTTTGTTGACTTAAATAAATATCTAATAAAGTTGTTTTTAGTTATTTAATCAAGTTGACTAAATTTAAGTTAAATGAAATTGAAATTAAAAATTCCATATACTTGTTTGTGAAATTCGGCCAAGGCATAATTGGAACAAGTATATATTGTTTTCTTTCTTTTTCATTTGATAACCTAATACACTTTACCAAATAAACTCCATTGAAGAAAACTAAGGAAAGCTTGAGAAAAGAAAGACATATCAAAGATAGCTTGGAATTTAGTAAGTTTTTCAAACTTGCTATTAGAGAGGAAATTGTTCCTTAGGTTCTAGGCTTCAACATGTGATGTTCTTAGATTATTTCTTTCTTTATTTCTTTGTGTTTTTGTTGATGGAAGTTTGATAGAAGTGTTGAGCATGTATGGTGAAGGAAGGTTGTGACTATTGTAGTTGTAAACTTTCTTTTGAGGTTTTTGAAACCATGTTGCTAATCTAGAGTTATTGACCCACTCTTAAATGACCTAGATTTGATCTTGAGTTGTTTCATTGTGTTGAGACTTTGATTGGATGGAAGAATGATGATTGAAGTAATTGATTTAATGTGTTTGGTCTAATTTGTCCAATTTGTGGAAATTGAAAAATTAGGTTCATGACCAATTCCAAATTTGGGGATTTTCATATATGTTGTGTATTTGTGTGTGTATATGATGCATATAAAGTTTCATGTTGATTGGATTTCATTTGGATGAGTTTTGAGACATGAAATGACCAAATGGCCAAATTGGGCACCAAATGGTGCATTCAGCTTTGGCATAGAATTTTGGGGATTTTTGTGGTTTTGGTGTTTTGATGTTTTGAACATGCTAAGTTCATCTTGGAAATGATTTAGAATCATTCAAAATTGATTTGATCAATTTCGGACTAAAATGGACAAAAATACAAAGCAAGGGTATTTCGGTAAATTCACTTAAAATTGTTTTATTGAATTTATTTTCATAATTTGATTATTGGAATATTAAATAAATATGTTTATTTAATTAATCCGAGAAAAAGTTTTGAAATCTGAAAATCGGATTTTCACCGCTTCCGCTGCGTTACCGGATTCACCCCTAAAAAAAAAACCCTACAAAACTCTCACTACTTTTGCTGAAACAGCTTCCCATGTCCCAACTCTCATGGTAAAGCTACCTTCAGCAAGGTCCCTCCATGAGTCAAGTAGCTGCAAAGAACAACAAACGATTAGTGGCACCAGAATCAAAAATCCATATGGATTTATCATCCTCCACCAAAAGAGAATCAATGATAAGTAAATCGTATTTACCTATATTCTTCTTCTCTTTAAGGTCAACAAGGTATTTCAGACAATTCATTTTCCAATGCCCTTGTTGTTCACAATGGAAACATTTTTCTTTGGCATTGGTTCTTTTAGAGCTTTTATTGTTCTTTTTTTTCATTGGTTTTGCCTTTGCCTTCCAATTTCCTTTCTTCTTCTTCTTCTTTGCAGATATAGAAGATTTGGCAACATTTGCCTCAGCATTGGACCTACGCGGACCATTCATAACATTTAGTAGTTCAGTCAACGTAAAAGTCAACTTATTCATAGAACAATTGCTTTTAAACTGCAGGAAACTCTTCGGAATGGTTTCCATGATCTTTGTCACCTGGCTTTGCACATTGATATGTGCACCATTGGTTTCAGCCATATTAAGATGAGACCATCACCCTCAACACATGGTCTCGGACTGACGTGACTTCCTTAATTCTAGCGGTCAATACAGAGACTATTGCCTATATTGTTGCCGGTCTGAAAGTTGCCCAAACATATTCTGTAATGACTGTATAATCATTGATGTTATCGCATTGGCTCATGTTGTGCAACAAGAACCTCAGACATGGATGCTATCAAATAGCTATGGGCTTTCTCATCAGCTTTAATCCAATTATTATAGGCATTACGTGCAGCTCTGCCAGCATTTGGTGCTGGCTCAGGAGGACGTTCCTCCATTAGGACAAATTTAAGGTCTTCGCAACCAATATAACATTCATGTCGCTTTTCCATTTAACATAATTATCCCCGGTTAATTTTTCATGTTGTTTGAGAATTGAGATTATTGTAGATCCATGACTGAAAAACAATAAACATGCATTCAGCATTCATTCATCGCATATTAAAATTGTCAAACATTTAGGCATAAAATTAAACATGATGCATGATCAATGTATAATGAATTAGAGTATGTTTACCTCTAAAGGAGGGGGGCTGGGGATTAAGAGATTTGATACTTGGAATAGAGCGGTTATTGTTAAGCACATTTGGTTTCTTTGTTCTGGCCAGGTTTCTTCTTGGTCGAATTGGGTTTAGTCTTATTTGTTGAGGGGGGGAAGTTATTGGGAGGTGTCTTGCCCTACAGATTGCTCTTAGAGTTGGCGTAAGATTTTAGAGCTTCGTTCTTGGTCCCGACGGCAGATAAGAGTTAGGATTGGGAATAATGAGAAGACTTTATTATGGTTTGATTTTTGGCATCCTATGGGTTCGATTGTGGATACGTTGGGTGGGAGAGTGATTTATGACTCTGGCTTGGATATGATAGCTACAGTTGCTTCCATTATTTCTGATTCTTCTTGGCGGTGGCCCCCATCTAGGTCTGCCGCCCTTGTTGATTTGGCTCGGGCCCATCTTCCGAATCCTTCTAGTATGAGGGAGGATGAGCTGGTTTTGGAGGATGATAGTAAAGGGAGATTTTCAGTGGATAGTACCTGGAATGCCATGCGGACAAGGGGAACCTTAGTGCATTGGTCTCGAGTTGTTTGGTTCCAGAAGGCCATTCCCTGCCATTCCTTTTTCCTTTGAATGTCTATTCAGGGAGGCCTTTGTACTCAGGATAGTTTGATGAGGTTCGATATCTCTGCTTGCTCGCGATGTATTCTCTGTGGTTGTTCAAGTGAGGATATCGATCATCCTTTCTTCCAGTGCTTCTTCTCTTCGAGGGTCTGGTCGACTGTGCTGGCTATGTGTGGGTTAGAATGGAGTTGCCGAGATTGGCTTCAGATGGTTGAGTGGATGTGTCAGTTTTCTGACGCCTCTTTACGTCATCTTCTTGTTCGGCTGTCTTTTGCTGCGTCAGTTTACCATATTTGGAGGGTGAGGAATGTCCGCACTCATGATGCGTCTCTTCGGCCTGTTTCTGTTCTTCTTAGTGATATTGTTTTTGATGTTCGGAATCGTGCTAGCTTTTTACGGAAGGTGAATCCAATTTATGATAATAAATGGCTTCACCTATCCTGGCACTTGCCCGATGATGACATCTTCTGTTGATCTTTTTTTGCTTGTAGCCTTTCGGCTTTTCTTCTAGGAGGGTCTGACCTCTCTAGTAGTCTGGAGTATGCCCATTTACTCTTGTATAGTTTTCTTTTGGTTAATACACTTACTTTATCTATAAAAAAATGCCGCCATATGGTAGGTCAAGTATACGCATGATAGACTGAGACATTCTCAATTGATTAATATATCTGAAATAACTCTTATTCCTATATTAATCAACTACCGTTATTTTGATCAAGGAAGTTTTTTTATTAACAACTTAATCATTCCTTTGTGAGTGTGACCCATCATTTCGGGACCCTTGGACTTAACTAGTGAAGTGCCGCCGTAGGGTAGGTAAAATCACCAGATACATTTAGAGTCCCTATCATTTCGAAATCCAAACCTAATATTGACCCAAAAATGACACCATCCATAGGGGGACGAAAGCAAAGCCGTCTTGAGGCACCTATTGAATATCACGTTTCTAGATAACAATATCATGGGATATATTGTGGTATACCCCTCTCCCACTCACTATTTTAAAGTGTAAGGTTTCTATCTCACTAGTACTTTATGAATCTTAGATTATGCTCGGCAAAAGTCATAACCTTATTAATACTAGTTGATAATTTATTGATCTAACCAATTTTAACTCTTTAAAATTTTATTCACTAATCCCGATTAGTCTCTACTAACCAATTAACTTAATTAAATTAATTTAATCAAGTTGTTATAGTGACCTAATCAATTTAACTCTTAAATTATTAGTCCACTTATAGGTTTTAAAAATTAGAATTCAACGAACGGACCAAATGTCATTAAACCATTTAATCCATAAAAGCACATTATTTATTCCAATGGTACGTGGTATCGTATCTCGAGTGCAGACCATATTACCGTCCATTCAGAATCGGCTATGGAATTTACGTCCGGGTTGCCATCCGATATACCAAGGAGAATAATGTACTCATAAGGTCCATTTGTATTTAAAATTGAATTCTTAATTTTTTAAACCTTTATACCAATTAATCTCATTAATCCGTTTACATGCATCTTATATTCTTATTTAACATTTAATTACATAAAATCATATTTTATTACTAGAATATCATACATATCTACAAGTTATGGCATGTGAAAATGCAAAAGTAGGCACCCTAGGCTATATGACATGTTAATAAATAATTTAAACATTCATATTAACCCAGGTCTGGGCGTCGCGTCGCGAACTGGTGGACGTCGCGACACCCAGAAGACCAGAACCTGAAATTACTTCAGTTATGTTTTGCGTCGCGACACAAAGGGACTTGTGTCACGATGTAAACGAGGCAGTAGCCTCTAGTTTGTTTTGCTGGTCGCGTCGCAACGCTCTAAAGGTTGCATCGCGATGCAACCCAGTTTCCAAGGGCTGAAATTGGAGAAAACATACACATATCAAATTGCGTTGACCGGGCTCTTATTTTTCTATACTAATCTAATTAGTACAATAAATCCAAGGCATCAATTGGTCTTCAAATCTTGTTCCATGGAGTGTTGTTGAGTTCTTTACGGAATTTCTTCGTCAAAAGTCTTTTGCGGCATCGGCTCCTCCAATTTACAAAAAGGGTTACATTATGAACTTATTACAAAGGAAATGAACTTACAACACTTGAAAGAATATGACCTTATGGTCTAAACTTACAACACTTGAAAGAATATGACCTTACGGTCTTACATTTCCAATGCTAAAAACAAGAGCCGGAAAAAATAACGACCAATGCAACACATTCATCACATGAATCTAAAGTAAACATTCATCACATGAATATTAAAACCATTCATCTCATGAATCTAATTGGGCCTACTCATCACAACATGCATTTTAATAATTTATATCTCATATACATTAATAAAACTAAAATGAGAAGGGTTAAGAAAACTTTTCTTAGCACGGCAGAAGTTGCTTGTGGTGGCACCGGTTCTGGTATGGATCTTTAAAATTTTCTTTGCCATCTCCCTTTGTTGTAGTAGCCGAAATCAATCATTTAATGTCCAACAGTTGGATCAACCACTCGATCTTCCGAACTATGACTCGAAACCAACAAACCGAAGTGTGGGCTTCACTCAGAAAGATTAAACTCTAAACAATTTAGAGAATCAAGATGTCACAATTGGTGTTTGGCTTTTGTAATTTCAAACACTCTCACAATGCTTGTGAATGTTTGAATCCTCTATCTTTTCTCTCTTTTTTATTTTCTCACAACACTTGTGTGAATGTTTGGAAAATATTAACTTTAGAAGTGCGAGAAATGGTAGAGATTATATTCTCTTACACAAGCCAACTAACCTTGTCATTAAGCATCTAATGCTTTCTTGCAATGGCCAACACAAAAATGTGAATGACATACCAAAGCATAAGAAATGATAAGCTAAAGATAATGTTTTTGTCATTAAGTATCTAATGTTTTCTTTCAATGGAAAACACATAAATGTGGAGGCCATACTAAAGCATAAAATGCATTAGCTAATGAAAAATATATTAGGTGTATACATGCCACCTAATAGACATAATTGCTTGGATGACATGGTAAGCCATATGGCTTTGTCTCCAATGGTAAATAAAAATCAATATCTTAATAATGATTTATTTACCTTTAATTATGTTGTAGTAATTATCTCATAATTGTTACTAACTTGATTATCTCATAATCAAGGCCCCAGACTACTAGAGAGGACAGGCCCTCCTAGAACAAAAGCCGAAAGGCTACAAGCAAAATAAGATCAACAGAAGATGTCATCGGGCAAGTGTCAGGATAGATGAAGCCATTTATTGTCATAAGATGGATTCACCTTCCGTAAAAAGCTAACATGATTCTGAACGTCAAAAACAATATCACTAAGCATAACAGAAACATGCCGAAGAGGCGCATCATGAGTGCGGGCATTCCTCTCCCTCCAAATATGGTAAACTAACGCAGCAAAAGACAACCGAACAAGAAGATGACGTAAAGAGGCATCAGAAAACTGACACATCCACTCAACAGTCTGAAGCCAATCTCGGCAACTCCAATCTAACCCACACAAAGCCAGCACAGTCGACCAGATCCTCGAAGAGAAGAAGCACTGGAAGAAAAGATGATCGATATCCTCACTTGAACAACCACAGAGAATACATCGCGAGCAAGGAGAGATACATCGCGAGCAAGGATGGGAATTCAAATCTTGTTAAATTGGAAAGTGATTTGAGGGGATTTTAGCATGTGAATTGCATGGGTTTTTCTCTATTTAGGAAGATTTCGGCATGCATGAGAGGTTTTGCATGGGTTCATGGGAGTGTGGTTTGAGGATAGGTGGGCCGATTGGGTTTGAGGGTAGGTGGGCTGAGGTTGGGGGAGCAGGTTGTGACGTTGCTGAGGTTTGAAACAGAAACTGGCCGAGCGAATCCGAGGCTGGCTAGTGAGTCTGAATCCAATGAGGTGTTGATTTTGGAGGTTTTTTTCCTTATGGTATTCATTTTTTCGCAACTTATGCAACTTTTCAGGTAGTGTCTCCATACGAGGCTCATCATCGGGCTCATGCAAAAAATGCAGTGTCTACATAATGCATTTATTATTACAATAATCAATTCTGTTTACAATACATGAAGCTTTAGGACATAAATCTCAACAAACTCCCACTTGGACTAGAGCAAATGAGACATGTCATGTAATCCTAAACCCTTTAGGTGACCTTCAAACACTTTAGCCAATAAGGTCTTTGTAAACAGATCAGCCAGGTTCTCTGCGGATGGAATCTGTGTGACAGCGACATCTCCTCTCTGCACTATCTCCCTGATGAGGTGATACTTCATCTCAATATGCTTTCCCCTCTTGTGGCTTATTGGTTCTTTGGAGTTCGCAACTGCACCACTATTATCGCAATAAAATGTGAGTGGTTTATCCATATCTGGAACAACTTCCAGATCTGCCAAGAACTTACAGAGCCAGACTGCTTCCTTAGGTGCTTCACAAGCTGCTACATATTCAGCCTCTATGGTGGAGCCAGCAATATAATATTGCTTTATGCTCCTCCATACTATAGCCCCACCACCTAGGGTGAACACTGATCCAGATGTTGATTTCCTATAATCGACATCCGTCTGAAAATCAGAGTCTGTATATCCTCTCAGAATCATATCCTGACTTGTATATACAAGCATATAATTTCCTATGCTCCGAAGATACTTGAGAATATGTTTCACCACTACCCAATGATCTAATCCTGGGTTGGATTGAAACCTACTGACTACTCCCACTATAAAACAGATGTCCGGTCTCGTGCATAACATAACATACATAATACTTCCAACTGCTAAAGCATAGGGTATATGTCTCATCTCCTTAACTCTTTGAGGTGTCTTAGGAGACTGTTCCTTAGACAAATGAATTACATGTCTGAAAGGTAAATTACCTTTCTTGGAATTCTGCATACCAAATCGTACAAGATTCTTGTTGATATAGGTTGCTTGAGACATTGCTAACAGTCGTCTCTTGCGATCTCGAATGATCTGGATCCCAAGTACATAACTTGCCTCTCCCACATCTTTCATTTGGAATTGGTTAGCGAGCTAGATTTTCACGTCCGATAATATATTTACATCATTCCTAATGAGTAAAAATATCATCAAGGAAAACCACAATCCCATTAATGATGTGCTTGTAGACACAAGGCTCATCGATGTTCTGCTCAAAGTTACAAGACTTGATTGTAGTATCAAACCTTATGTTCCAAGATCTAGATGCTTGCTTAAGTCCATAAATGGACCTTTGCAACTTGCAAACTTTTTGCTCTTGACATTGGGTAATAAACCCCTCTGGTTGTACTATATAGATACTCTCATCAAGACTTCCATTCAAGAATGCAGTCTTAAAGTCCATTTGCCAAATCTCATAGTCATAATATGCGGCAATGGAAAGAAGAATCCTGATGGATTTAAGCATGGCTATTGGCAAGAAAGTTTCTTCTTAGTCAAATCCCTCTTTCTGGGTAAAACCCTTCGCCACTAGCCTAGCCTTGAAAGTCTGTACTTTCCCATCTATTCCACTTTTTTCTCTTGTAGATCCACTTGCAACCTATGGGTTTTACTCCATCAGGTTGGTCTATAAGTTCCCAGACTGAGTTGGAGTACATAGACTCCATCTCAAGGTTCATGGCTTTGAGCTATTTCTCTTTATCAGTATCTTCCATTGCACTACGATAGGTCAATGAATCATCTATACCATCACAAGATGCAACAACTTGCACCTCACCATTTCCTAGATAGCGTTCAGGTTGTCTTACAACCCTCCCAATATGTCTAGGTGGTATGGTATCCTGATAAACTTGCATCTGACTTTCAGATGTAGAAGGTGTTATGTCTTTGTCAACATTTGACAATGGTGTACTGGTCGTACCAGCAAGTAACTCCTCAAGTAACACTTTACTTCGAGGTTTGAACTCCCTCATATAGTCCTCCTCAAGAAATGTAGCATTTATCGACACAAATACTTTATTATCTCCTGGACTATAAAAAAATCCACCCCTAGTTTCCTTAGGATAGCCTAAAAATAGGGACACCTGTGAACGTGGTTCCAACTTAGTAGTCTTATTCTTTAGCACATGTTCCGGACACCCTCATATGCAGAAATGTCATAAACTAATTTTACGACTATTCCACAACTCTAAAGGAGTCTTAGGAACATACTTAGAAGGAACTACATTCAGATATACATTGCAGTTTGCAATGCATACCCCCAGAATGAACGAGGTAGAGTGCTATAACTAAACATTGATCTCATCATGTCTAGTAGGGTCCGATTTCTCCTTTCTGCAACACCATTTTGTTGCGGTGTTCCAGGTGCTGTGAGCTGTGAAACAATTCTGTGCTCAACTAAGAATTCCTCGAAATCTCTATCAAGGTATTCTCCTCCACGATCTGATCGTAGAATTTTGATGCTTTTACCTAACTGGTTCTCAACCTCAGCACGATACTCTTTGAACTTTTCAAATGTATCTGACTTGTGCTGCATTAGGTAAACATACCAATATCTGGAATAATCATCAATAAAAGTGACGAAGTATTCAAAACCACATCGGGCTTTTACATTCATCGGTCCGCAAACGTCCGAATTTATTAGCTCAAATGTTTCTTTGGCTCTTATCCCTTTTCCAGTAAAAGGTCTCTTGGTCATTTTGCCTTCTAGACAGGTGGCCGGTGCAATCACACGCGTATAACGCAAGTGCACGTATCGTTCAAGTAGTATAAAAAGTATTGATCCCATGAGGACTTAATATCTAAGCTATTAATTTATGAAGCCAAATTTCTACGAGTATCTAATGGATTAATTGGATGGTGACTTTAAACTTAAAACAAATAAATAAAACAGCGTGAAAGTAGTTTGAGAAAATTCAATATTTAGAAACTATCCAAGGTTGTGAATCTTTCCAATATCTTTTCAAAAGATGAAGTGGTTATTTTACGTTTGTGTAATATATCGGTTTATTAACCTGGAACACAAAATTATACAAAAGCCTCTTCCGATGGTCAAATACAAATACCCAGTATAACTTAATTAATCATATTCCTATGTCAACCGAGTTACCTAAATTCATTAAGATTAAGTTCCAATTATGGCTACCCCCACCCGACAGGTATATTTCTATCCTGTAAGGAAATCTATTAAAGGGTTATCTATCCTCAAGGAAGATCGTGGGCTATTGAGTCTAGGGTTTAAACCTAAAATCCTTTTTCCAAGTTTATTTTAAGTTTACCAAATCAATCTTATTAATGGCCAGTTACAAGAAGTATTAAGCTTAAGACTCAATAAATAAACCTTTATATTACCCAAACTGTAAATTAACCCCTTATAAACCGGTGATATTGAAATTCATCACAACCCCAGATAATGGACTTAGTTACGACACATATCTAAGGCTAAGAAAAGCTTAAATAAAATAAAAGACATAAAGTAAATGCTGAAAATTAAATACTAAAAATTAAATGTTGAAAAGTAAATTCTAAAAAGTAAATACTGAAAAGTAAATGCTGGAAATTAAAAATGTAAAAATACAATAAAAGAAAATGTTAGAGTAAAAGGATCCACTTTTATCACTACTATTTTATATATCTCTCTTATTATAATATATAAACTTTGCGTGATAATTACCAACCAGCCATATAGGCGGTATCTTGATTAAGTCAAATTAATAATTAATTACCAACCGACCAACCAGACGGTATCCTCATTAAGTCAGGTTTAAAACCAGTTTATAAATAATTACCAACCGGCCAATATAGCGGTATCCTCCTCATTAAGTCAGGTTTTAAATAGTTTATATATTATAATTAAGGGAGATTAATCTAAATATTAGTAATAAAAGCTTTACCTTTTACCCCAGCAGGGGGAGTTACCTCCTCATTTCTGAAAAGTAAAAACTGAAAAGTAAAGAAAGGAAAGTACTATTGCGTAAAAGTAAATTGCAGAAAGTAAAGACTGAAAAGTAAAGAAAACAAAGTGCAAATACGAAAATTAATTACTGAAAGCTGTAAAAAAACAGGATATAATCTTCTTAGTATTCTTAAAGAATTACACAAAAGAAGGTATGAATTCAAATATGAAATTCGGCCTTCTATTTATAGGCAAAAAATGGCCTGCGCATCGCGACGCGTGGATTGTTCTTGCGTCGCGACGCACTGACGTGGCACACGCTCATTGGATGCTTTGATCTGTTATCTGCTGACGTGGCGATGAGGAAACTGTCGGCCCAATAGAAGCTGACATGTGGCAGATTTGAATGATTAACTCAATAATTGTACTGACGTGGCGATGATATGGCGATGTGGATTGTCGGCAGCATGTGATGGTGACACGTGGCGCAATATGATTTGTTGATAATGACGTGGACGACACGTGGCGCAATGACTGGGTATGTTGCTGACGTGGATGACATGTAGCAGACTCGTGGATGACACATGGCTGATGATGATTGTCGGCAGCATGGATGGTGACACGTGGCATGGTGCATGTTAGCAGATATACTGTGATGTTGACACATGGCAGGCGCACGTTAGCAAGATCAAACTTCTTAGATTTTGACATGTGTCCCGGCGTATTTTAGCAGGCTCCCGGCACACTTTAGCGGTTGTGACGCAGGCTGCGTGTTGCGACTCCCAAAAGTCAATTTTACCCTTTTTGTCCGTTTTTCATTGTTTGGCCCTGATTTGATTCCAGAGAGTCCTGAAAATTTATTTATCTACAAAATAGCACAAAACACATCAAAATATTCACAAAACTCAAGAAAAATATACAAAATATTAGGTCAAAGGAGTGGGAAATATTGATATATTTACCACTTATCACACCCCCAAACCTAACATTTTGCTAGTCCTCGAGCAAAATAATAAAATAAAATAACATAAACATCTTTAAAATAAAGATTAAGCTAAGCCACATTCGTAGGGATCACGGTTGTACTTAGCGTATGCAACAAGCCTTTAAACCCCTAGGTGTCCCTAGTGGACGAGTTGTAGTCTCGTGAGGGCTTACAGCGACGATACCCACAAACGTTTTACAAAAGTAAAAAGATAGTAAAACTAATTCACACAAAAACAAAAAGACAAGAGAAAATAGAATAAAGAAGTTAGTGATTAACCAGATGAAACTTCTTATCCAAGTTTAGAGTTATTTTCTTTCTTTCTAAATTACCAAATAAGTAAATTCTCCGATTATTTTTACCATTCTTCATATACACAGCTAACAAAATATTAATCAACTTATTTTACCCACAATAGTCACAAGTGTAGTTTTCTGTTTATGGGGATCCTATGTTTCCATATCTTTTTGTTTTGGCTATGGAAGTTCTCTCAAGCTTACTTCACAAGATGACTCATAAGCAGGGTTTCAGGTATCATTGGCGGTGTTCTAAGAATCATCTTACCCATCTTTGTTTTACGGATGATCTCATGATTTTTTGTCGAGCAGAGAAGGCTTCAGTTTCCATGGTAAGGAATTGTCTTCATCAGTTTATGGGGTTGTCAGGTTTGGTTCCTAATCCAGCAAAGAGCCAACTTTTTCTATTGGTATTTCCTCAGTATACAAGCACAAGTTGCTCAGCCTTTTGGGTTTTCAGGAAGGTGTGCTCCTTATGCGTTACCTGGGAGTTCCGTTGATTTCTTCAAAACTTCGGGCTTCGGATTGTAATGTCCTTGTAGAGCGTATTATTGGCCGAGCTAAGAATTGGAGCTGTAAATCTCTCTCTTTTGCGGGGCGTTTACAGCTAATTAAAT
>SKCR01014553.1:0-34896 GCA_019454045.1 Zanthoxylum bungeanum
GATGACCAAAACCAAAGCGTATTGATTGTCGCAAGTACTAGCGATGTAAGTCTCAGGTTAAGAGCAAATACACCTACCCTGATGCGGATTCCCATAGACACATAGTCATACTACCAATGGGATTCCGCGGGGTCTATCCATAGCGAAGCTGTTTTCCGTACCATCGGTAAAACACAATCTCCTTTCACACTTGCCTAAGTATCCAATACTTAAATACATGAGAATTATGTTGTTCCGAATTATCGATGTCCAGTCTCGATAATACTACGACTATGGATATTTAATGATTAAACCTTTATGGATTGATAATGTCTCATATCTTATCAATCTGGAACTAATCATAAGGACTTTCATCATTCACACATTTAAGTAATCTAATTACGAAATGATAAAAGGAAATTTCCATTGCTACATAGTTAATTTGTACAAAAACACAATGTCTTTTACAAATAGTGACGCTATGGGTCATAATTGTCCAACAAGACAAAGACCCTAGGATTTACAACGTAGTGCGCAGTTACAATGTTGTTTGTAATTGATATTGGGAAGTGTCACTATAAATTGTATATCCTTAAATAAAATTCATGGTCAAGATTTACTAACACGAGTCGGTTACTAAAATCCACTGAGACCAGTATATGTCGTATATCGTGACTTGGTCCGATGGTTTATCCCAATGAACCACGAGTCTCGGGAGACTCGTATAGACATGTATGTGTTTATTTGATAAAAACTTAACGACTCACTGAAGATATCCTAATAGATGATACACCAACGTCAATAGGAATCTTATCGAGTTGAGCGAGCATAGTGGTCCTTCGACTTGAGATACCACTGTGGATATATGAGTTATCCTCCATACTTTGATGGCAGTCACGTCACCGATCTATTTAGATCAGATCTCCGTCTGTTCGTTGGGTGTGGACTGATGCTCATGATATCCTGTGCGTATCAAGATATAATCTATCAGTCCTGTGTACAGGGCTTAGGTATCTTCACGTGTTTACGATCTAGTAAATCCATGGCCGTGGTATAACTTTGGAAATAAGTTCCGAGTGTTATTTAGATATCGTAAATTGAAAATTCGACTATATTATACCGAACGGATTTGACTTTCTTATCTATATCCCAGGTATAATATGGATAGCCTGTGACAGAGGGATTATACGTATGCAATGAACTCGACTTGCATAGTTTAGCGAGATTATATGTGGTCGTCATAATTCATGAGTGGGTGAATTATGGACACGAAATTGGATTTCGTGATGGATAAACCTAAACTTTGAGAGTCCCACAATATGAAGTGTACTCGTTGAACACTTGGACAACACGTTATGAATAATACAGATTATTCATAATACTTCATCGGATTAAATGAGTTAATTCGAATCGTTTAAACGGTTAAACGAAAACACATGCATAGGGCATTTTTGGTCAATCGTAATTATTGTGTATATGTATTTGATACATAATTTGATTAGATACACATTAAATATTCATCAAATGAGATTTTGACACATGCCATAAATATATTTATTTGTTATTTATTGTAAATAAAAATAAATATATAATAATAATTATATTAATTAATTATTTAAATATTTAATTGTTAAATATTTGAATAGTTAAATAATATCCATATTTCATAAATATTATGAAATATGTTTAATTATTATTGGTGACACATGGCATGATTTAATTAAGCTTAGGTGTGCAAATTTGATTTGGCCAACTTAAATCTTATCTTTAATTTAATTAGATTAAATTGTTAAATGGATAAAAATACCCTCCAAAGGTCGGCTAAAGTGGTTTTAAAGTAAAAAAATTTGTTTCTTTTTCTAATTTTCTTCCTCCTTGGCCGAGAGCCTCTAAAGAAAATGGGTTCCAAAGTTGCTTGATGATTCAAGTTGAAAAGTGAAGAAAAACACAAGAAAAAGCTTAGGAAATTGGAGATTAAAAGGTAATCTTTAATACTCCTGTGTTTAGAAAATTGTTTTTCTTGTTCTTGTGTTCCTAGAATAGTTCTATGTTTTCTTTACTTGTTGAAAATTGGGACTTTTGGTTTTGGTGGATGGAATTGGAAGCATGGTGCATGTGTGAAGTTGATTTGGTTGATATTATTGTAATATTAGTCCAATTTGATCATTAGATGATATGTTGCCATTCTAGAGTGTTATGACTACTCTTTTAATGCCTAGAATTATTCTTGGGTGTTTCATGTGTGGTGACTTTGATTGGTGTTTTGATTAAATGGATTAATCTTGAATAATTGGATTTAAAGCATGAAAAATTGACATTTTTGGTTTCTGGATCAGTTCTGAAAAATCTGGGTTTATGTTGATGAATTTGATGTCATATAAATATATTGGATATGTTTTGGGTGTTGTAAAAATTGCAGGAAATTGTTTCGGAGTTGAAATAAGCGAAAACGAAGAAAAACAGCGTTACCGGTGACTTTTGAGCCAACCGGGTGACGGCTATCCAAATTCCAAAGAGTGAATTTTTCACTGTTTGGGCAGCCCATGAACTGCCCTAACACTATTGGGGCTGACCTGGGAAGTCCCCATAAGTATTGGGTAAGTCGGTTCGGTCAAAAATACGTTTTATGCCATTTTACGGAAAACCGTTTTCACAAAAGTTTTGCGACATTTCATATATATTTATGTCACTATTTGATATCGAATAAATGTGTTTAGGTGAAATATGAATGAATTATTCATATTAGATATTGAATAATTTATTCGGTAATTTAAAAAGTTTTAAAATTACGATTTCGCCCGAACAGCGCTTCTGCCACACCCTTCGCCCAAAACCCCAACAAAAATGGTATCAGAACAGGTCTGATGCTTATTCCATTACATTATTCATGCTTGATATATGATATTAATCCAATTTTGATGTTCGCACATGCATGTAATTTAGATATTTCTTGACTTTTCGGTTCTACGCTAACGGGAAACGTAACTGAAATTTAATGGTTTAGTTATGTTATGTTTTCTAAGGTAGAATTGAGTTGTTTAGAAAATGATTTAGATTAAAATTCTACATTTGATATGGAGCAATGCTTCCTTGAGGAATATCGCCGCTTAAAATAAGGCTATAAAGTAACATGTATTGGATGCATGTTTCTTGGTCCGTCTTGTCAATACGGTTTATGGGTAACTTTATATGGCTGCATCCGAGATCGTGCCAAAGTAGTGAGGGTGTAGTTGATAGAATTTTATTCATGCCGGTTGTATATTGATACTAGAAAAATTCAAGTGAAAGTGGAAATCATGATCGTGCTAAAGCTGTCAAGACTACATCGGTAGCTTGAGTTTGTCATTGGCAAGTGAAGCCTTGATACGCCTCCTTGTGAACGTGCCAAAGCTGTCATAATGAGAAATGGTCATGACCAAAATCAGGAGTCACTGGTGAGTGATTGACAATGAGTTGTCTACCTAAGGAATATACGTAGGCGAGATCGTGCCAAAGCTGTGAGTCAAAATATATTCATGGGATCCTACTCTCACTATGGAATTCGATTTAATTATTGAATTCCCATTCTCCGTTGGGGATTACGGTATTACGTAAAGTAGTGGGAGACACTACTGGGTTAAAAATCCATAACTAAAGCAATGTGTAATTTTATGGAATTTGCTGCTTTTGTTTTCCTTTATTCTATGTTGTTTATAGAATTATACTTCTAATCCACTGCATAACATATTACTTGAATATGTTTTCTGACTTTACTTTTGATTGCGAATTTCCAGAATAGGTTCTAGAATGACAGTAGACTTAGATATTGTTAGATTAGTTCAAACTATCGGGAACTGTTGTTCCGATTTTCTTAAAATTTAAGATTGTTAGTAACTTAACTAAGTCACGATTAGTAATCTAAATAGATATCTGTTTTGGATATAGTTATCTAGTAAGAATAGTTTCTTATGCAGTAAGAATTGACTTGAATTAATTCATGTCTCGAGATTCTTGACTGGCATTAGGAAAACCCCATTAGCATTTTTTTTATCTTATAATGACGTTTCTTGGCATTAGTGACTTTTAGAAGTCACGTGTCTGGCACAGTTTGCTAATCAATCATTTGCAATTGTTGTGAATAATTGAACGTAAATTATAAAGCTTAAGAAATGAGATATGTATAGTTGTGTATAGAGAATATTGATTCTCACAATATGACAACTATAGGTATTGGATACTAGATGTCCCGTCTAGTTATTTAAAATAATGTTTAATAACTATTTTGATATTTGATATCAGAACTTATGACTATTGGATAGTTATTTGTTCTATATAAACAGTTGTTATATATTTTAATATGACTAGTAGTGTCATTAATGAAAAGATAAAAATTAAGAAAATTTTTCGGTTAACTAAATAATTTAGAATAGTGCTTTATGAGATTTTATCACATAAGCATAAGATGCTTATTGTGTATGGTAAAGGATGGTCTGATACGAGATCACACCACATATCCTTATCCATTTAATGAATATTGTATTCAGGAATGTGATTAAATCTCAGTTAACCAATGATCGTCCTTGGACCACAAGATTTATTAGACTAATACATTAATGTATGTAGTTTAATGAATTAGAAATTACCTTAGATATTTTTCTTTACTCCGTAACTTAGTTAATGAATTGTCATGACTTAGTTGCGTGTTTCTAGAAGAATATATAATGCACGTCTTGAATGGTTCGAGAACTTTCAATATGTTTCTGATGAAGTGCGGATAGAATATTTTGAATGGTTCAAAGATATTCTATTTGAAGTGTTGAAAACTATATCTTTAAAATTCATCGTGAATCTTTGAATTGTTCAAAAAATGTTTGATATGATTAAACATATGAATTTGAGGTAATTAGTTCTAAAGTTAATTAATGAATGTGATTCTTACTCAATATTAAACTTCCACGATTCCATCTTGATGGAATTGGTTAGTGGGAGGAAATGAATCTTATATGATTTGATTAGTTGATATTGGGTGTTACCGAATTAGTTTCAATACTCTTGGGGTTATGCTCCAGTAACATTAATTCATCCTTTTAATTATTGTTCCATTAGTTTCTACAATTACGTATTTGATATGTATAAGTAGAAAATTCGAATCTTTAAAAGTTTGAGATTTGAATCTTTCTTTTGTATAATAGTTATATAATTGAAAGTACTTGCGCCTCGGAGGTACAAGTAAAAGTTTATCATTTATTCTATTTAATAGAATATTATATTCTATTTGATAGAATATCTTTTCTAGAACCCCGGGAAATAAAATAGTTTTATTACTTGGTGTCTAACATAGGATGTTGACAATTATATAAAAGACTTGACCTATTGAAGTCAAATGTGAAGAGTGATAAACTGTAATGGAACATTATAATTAATTAGATGAAAAGATCCTTAGACATCTTTCGTATAGGTTCAATAGGATGTCAGAATCATTTACAAAGTATTTGATACTTAATGATTCTGTTGTATTCTTATTGAAGAAAATTATCTTATAACTTATAGTGGGAGCGATATTTGATATCGATTTTGGAAATTACTATTGAACCATAGATCTAAGATTGTTCATAGCTTACTATGATCAAGTTTTGAACTTGATTAGGCTTTCGTTATGAATAGTTCATAAAATGTGCAAATTGTTTGCGCAACAAAAGCAAGGTGAGCTAATTAAAGGTTCGACCTTTATAGTATGACAATGAGAAAGGTTATGCTCAGTAGTCTATTGTAGATTCTGAGAAAACTTATCTCTAGTCGGACTAATTGAACAATTAAAAATCTGTTGGTTAATGTTGATATTAAACTATGTAATTTGGCTAAAGAATACAAAATGGCGTTCTTGAGTGATTTCTTCGAATGAGAGATCCGTCGTGATTTCTTTGTTTGAAGAGTTCATTCTAGAATGGCCCTAGAGTTTGTATTCTGCTAAGATCACAGTTTGATATACTAGCTTATAGAGCCTATTATAGACTCAGATAAGTTTTCGAAAATTTTGTGTTCTCTAATTTTGATACAGTCAGATTGTCTGATTTTATCAAAACATAGAGAATGCATATATGATAGTAGGGTCAGTGGGATCGTACAAATTTATTTCTAAGGTTATATATCCTAACGACATTATCATTATTAAAGTAGTAATGAGATGTTTGTAAAGTAAAACGTTTACTTAAGTCTTCTTATCTCCGTGAAAGCAGTGGAAGTAGTCTCTGATATATTTGATATAAAGTTTCATATATGATATAAAACTAAGAGACTTGTGAGATAATCTCATTAGTCGCGTATTAGATATGATCTAATAAAGGACACAGTAATACTTTCTGTATGACAGTTAGTAAAACTGTTTGACAGTTAATGTGTCTTTTATATATATAGTATTCATCTTTCGTAAAGGATGATACCTTTTTCGAAAGAGAGATTGATTGGAATGTCTAGTCAATCTTATGCATCATAAGATGATGGCGTAATGAATACTATATTATGTGTGATTAAAGATATCAATTTAATCATAATTTTTTTGAGTTATTTTGATATACTGCTGACCGGCGTAATCACACGCGTATAACGCAAGCGCACGTATCGTTCAAGTAGTATAAAAAATATTGATCCCTCGAGGACTTCAAACCTTTTGTTATCAATTTATGAAATTAAATGTTTACAAGTATCTAATGGATTGATTGTTTGATTGGGTGGTGACTTTAAAATTAAAAAAAAAAGTAAATAAATTACTTGAAATTAGATTGAAGAAAATTCAAATTTATAAAACTATCCAGGGTTGTGAATCATTCCAATATCTTTTTAAAAGATGAAGTGGTTATTTTATGTTTGTGTAATATATTGGGTTATTAACCTAGAACACGAAATTATATAAAAGCCTATTCCGATGGTCAAATACAAATACCCAATATAACCCGATTAATCATATTCCTATGTTAATCAAGTTATCTGAATTCATTAAGATTAAGTTCCAATTATGGCTACCCTCGTCCGACATGTATATTCCTATCCTGTAAGGAAATCTATTTGTAGGACATAGAAATCGGCGACATTGTTCCAGGCTCGCGGCCCGGTCGGGAGTACGGAGTAGCCCGCGGGGGACTAAACCAGAGAAATAAAATGGAGTTTCCACCCAGTGTGAACTGGGAAAAATGATTTAAGGCCGCACTCACCCCTCGCATGGGAAGACCTCAAATCGTTGGGTTCAGAATGGTCCCTTAATTATGCCACTTGTAATGAATGGATTTGTACAATAATCTAATCAAGTATACGCAACAATAACCTACATCTAAGTTCGCATACAACATATATCTAAGTTTGCATATAACCTATATCTAAGTTTGAATGCATAAAAGTAAGTTGAAGTAACGGAAAGCACACAATCTCATGGACACATTAAATTGATAATCATGGCAATATAAATAAATAATAATCTAAACATAAACATTGAAGAGATATAATTAAGCTCCTAGTGCGAAAGAAATAACTAAATCATGCATAAAAATAACATATTAAACAACTAAATTATGCATAAAAATAACATATTATTTCTAATAAACAATGAATACACACAAGATTGAATGAAATGAAATATGTACGTTTCTCAAGCGGTACGTGGAATTGTATCCCAAGTACAGACCGCACTACCGTCCATTCGGATTCGGCTACAGAATTTACGTCTGGGTTTCCATCCGATATACCACGAGAGATAGCACAAAATCATTCATCTCATGGCCACAACATACATAAACCAACAATACGCATGCGAAGAAATACTAATAAATAATTAAAAGATGAACGAGAATAAATAAAAGGGTGCCCTCAGGTCTTACCTTTTAAGTCGACTCTTAGAAGTGCGTTGCACGGCCGTCGGAAGGGTAAATGCTTCGCAACTCCTCCGGTTCACTGGTTCGTTGTTTTCCTTCATTGCCTCGCTGTTTTAGGTTGTTGTTTACTCTGTTTTACTGCTGTTTTTGGTAACTATTTTTGGTTGTTTGCACTGTGTTTCGGGGTGACTTATTCACAGTTTTGGAGGACTGTTTTAGGTTATCTCCTGGACTCTTTTGCACTGGTTTATGGGGATATTTTGGAGTGTCTTTGGGTGATTTTAGGGACTGTCTTTGGGTAATTTAAGAGGGTGTATTTGTTGATTTGTTTGATCGATTATGGGAGAGGCAGTAAGGGCTGTGTGTTTATTTGTTTATGTGAGGGGTTGTGTGTGCGTGAGTTTGGTCAGTGTATTGGGCCAGGGTAGTGTGTGCGTGAGTGGTGTGAATGTGCTAGGGTAGTGTGTGTGTGAGTGGTGTGAATGTGTTAGGGTAGTGTGTGCGTGAGTGGTGTGAATGTGCTAGGGCAGTGTGCGTGAGTTTGAGGGCTGTGAGTGTCTGTGTGTGTTTGTTTGAGGGCTGTGAGTGTCTGTGTGTGTTTGTTTGAGGGCTGTGAGTGGCTGTGTGTGTTTGTGAGGGTAGTGTGCGTGAGTCAAAAGCCAATAGAGAGTCAGGTTTGTGTGTCTTTTTATAGGAGAGGGTTATGGTTGTCATTATTTGGGTAGGAAAGAAATATTGTGTAATTATAAAGGATATCTTTTAATTAGTGTGTGATAAGGAAAAGATCTATTTAATTTAGACATGTGATTTGTTTTAGTTTAGGAAATAGATTTATGGGATTTGATTTGATTTATTAATTTAGGCATGTGATTTATTTAAATTAGGAAAGTGAATTATTTAGATTTATTTAATTTAGGCATGTGATTTATTTAAATTAGGAAGGTGATTTATTGTGTTGGATATTTTTGGATGTGATTTAATGGGCTTGGAGGCTTTTTGGGCGTATGGTTGGTTGTTTTGGTGGGCTTGGTGTGGATTGCGGGGGTTTTGGGCCAATGATAAGTTCTAAAACATAGGTTCAACGAGTAAACCCGAAGTTAAGCAAACGAATTGAGTCCCACAAGGTATTGATTTCTGAATTTCCCTTCTGATGTATGTTTCTCGTGACTTCCGCAACTTAAAGGGTAGTGCCTCCGTACAAGGCTCATCATAGGGACTTATATGTAAAAATACAGTGCCTACAGTCGCCCCCACTTTGATGGGACTTGTGCAGTGTGTGACAATGACAATCCTATCAAAGTTATGCAATGCATTTTTACTTACTTGGCTCGCCAGCTGCCACTTGACTTGCCTGTTGCTTCGAGCTGAGTTGATCTGGTGGTGAGGTGTTGTGACCTCGAGGTTCATCCCTGTAAGATGCTGTGATCTCTAGTAATCACTACCGAACTGAGCTGATATGGTGGCGAGGTGCTTCGACCCCCTAGGCTTTGTTCCCGAACCACCGAATGTGGGCTTTATTCCTGATCTGTGCTGATGATACAGTGGGCCTCGACCCTGGGACGCATCTCAGAACTACAACTGATGTGTGGGCCTCGACTCTGGGACGCATCCCAAAACTGATGATGCAGTGGGCCTCGACCCTGGGACGCATCACAGAACTGCAACTGATGTGTGGGCCTCGACCCTGGGACGCATCCCAAAACTGCTGACAACGTGGGCCTCGACCCTGGGAAGCATCCCAAAACTACTGACAACGTGGGCCTCAACCCTGGGGTGCATCCCAATACCGCAGACAATGTGGTTCTCGACCTTGGGACGCATCCCAAAACTGCTGACAACGAGGGCCTCGACCCTGGGACACATCCCAATACTGCTGACAATGTTGGCCTCGACCTTGGGATGCATCCCAAAACTGCTGACAATATGGGTCTCGACCCTGGAACGCATCCCAATACCGCTGACAATGTGGGCCTCTACCCTGGGACGCATCCCAAAAAGTGTTGTTGATGTGGGTCTCAACCCTGGGATGTATCCAAAAACTGCTACATATGTGTGGGCCTCGACCCCGGGACGCATCCCAAAACTTCTACTGATGTGTGCCTCGACCTTGGGACGCATCCCCAAAACTGAACTGATGTGGGCCTCGACCCTGGGACGCATCCTGAAAACTGATACTGATGTGGGCCTCGGCCCTGAGACGCATCCCGAAAACTGATACTGATGTGGGTCTCGACCCTGGGACGCATCCCCAAAACTGTTACTGATGTCGGCCTTGACCCTGGGACGCATCCCCAAAACTGCTACTGATGATATGTGTTGGTTCATTCCTGAACCGTGCCGTATGAGAAATGCTAGACTGGTCGCCCCCAGTCTCGGTTCACCTTTCTGTTCTATGCTTCTTTCATTAAGTCCAGGTAATTCTTCGGATATGATGTTACATGCCAACATGCTATACTGCCTCTCACGAGATAATCCCGATAACCAAACATATTTTCGTCCTCAAATGATGCTTCATGTCGAAACCAGAGAACCTTCAAAGTACTTGATACATCCAAATTCGATCATCTGAATGAGTGATCTGAACTAGACTTCCAGTGTGTGTGTGCCAAAGTTCTTTCGCAGTTTAATCCTTAAGTAAGCCAACTCGATGATTTTGTCTCGGAGAATTGGATCAGTGGGTTTAACCAACCTAGATGTCTTGATCATACTCTGTGATTACTTCCTCGTACTCAACATGATATGGTTTTCTTCTTCTTTTCTTTCTTCTCTTTCCTTTCTTTCTTTTCATTTTGAACTTCTTTTTCTCTTTTCCTTTTCTTTTTCTCTTTTTTTTTACAACACATCTACCCTTTAAGGTAGCATTTCTCCTCATGGTGGTCCTAATACTTGCCCATGGGTAGCTTCACGCTTATCGGTTATAGGTGGTATATTTTTCCTCTGCAGAGACTTTTTCTTCATTTCCAACCATATCATATATCGTAACATAAGTAAATCAGGATGGACATCTAAGCAAACGGTCATTCACTGATCCGCCATCTCTTCAACTAGTCATCTCGCCGACTACTCAGGCTTCTGCTGCTAAGTTCCCATAATCAAGTGCTCGCGAGTCTAGCCGAGATCAACCACTCAGAATACTGGATGAGAGCACATCTCGTACTTATCATTTCTAAGGTTTCTCCCTACAGCAAATATTGTCATCACCGGACATACGCCTAACCATCAAGGACTTTTCTCTTTTTTTTTTTACTCCATTGGAATTCTTCTTTTCGACTGTGGGCCTCACCCCTTGGGATTCATTCCCAAAAACTGATACTGATGCGGGCCTCAACCTTGGGATGTTGGAAATAATTACCAAGCCCCAAGATCAACAAGAACAAGCAAAATATATAAATACATGAATGAATTAATTGAAGTATGGCGGAATCATACTCACAATACTTGAAAATGGATGCTTAGATGATGCGAAAACTCCTCCCTTGTGCAGTGAAGGTCTCGGCCAAGAAGAAAAGAGAGACTCCAAGTCAAGTTTGATCCTTCCAAGCTCAAGGATTAGTTTCCCATAACACCTATGTATGATCCCTTGAAGGTGCTAGCCTTTGTTGTGATTTTGAATGCACAACTTCTTCAAATCTTGCCACAAAAATTGAAGAAATGGAGAGCCCAAAACTGGATGCAGTTTCGGCAATGTGAGAGAGAGAGGAGTGTTATGATTTTTGTTACAAAAATCAATTTATATTTATGCCTTAATATTTATTAAATTAATAATAAACTTATGACACAAATCATGCAATGGCTTAGAGTGTCAAACACTCAAACTCCATGCAAAACCATTGAGTGTATTGTACACTATCACCATGCAATGTATTAACAATTAAATAATGCATAAAATGACATGTGTCATGTGGGCCCCACACGTTTCCAAATGAAAGTAGGCCCACGTGCAGTCACGCGTTCGGGTTCGATATTTCCGAAATACCGAACTTACGTCGCGACGTTTAATTAAATCGAATTTAAATAAATAATTGCGCCTAGCGAAATTATTATTTACGTCGCTAACAAATTAATTCTAAATTAACTCGTTTGCCCGAATTAAAATCTAATTTTAATTTCGCGTCGAAATCGAATTTCGATTATTATATCGAATATAATAATTTTACGATTAATTCCAAATTAATCGTTCTCTCTCTTGTATAGTACTTTATCCAAGATAAAGTCTCTCCGTAATTAATCCAAGATTAATCGAGTTTGAATCATACGTCATTGGTGAATCTTCGGGAAGCGACCCAAGAGATCTCTGGATATGTTGGCAGTAAATACGGCCGTCAGATTATCCGAACACGTACGTACCAAGTACTACGTTTTTACCGATTTACAAGACAAGGTTAGCCTCTAGCAAAACGCCATGCCTACCCAATTCTCCAGAAATATTCTTATTGGAATATAAGATCTATAACAGGCGTAGTATACCGTAGTATAGTGTATATCGAACCAGTATCGGATGATCACATGTAAGGCCTGGGGCTGGAGATGTGTCTGCCCCGTACGATACAAATAACGGACATCAAGCAACCAGTGTCTTTGAATCGGATAATCCTGACCTAGTCATATTATCCCGATGGTTGCAACCATTATAGAGTACTAGTTCTGTATCCCTCGCGATCATCATCTCCATATGTCTGAAGTGATACTTCCATCTTGACATCACACCCAATACACTACGATTCTCGATAAACCTAGAAGAGGTGTACACAGAACCCGTTAAAGCCCTGGACCACCAAAACTAAAGTTTACCGATTGTCGTAAGTACTAGCGATGCAAGTCTCAGGTTAAGATCATATGCACCTACCCTGAAGCGGACTCCCATAGACACGCAGACATACTACCAATGGGATTCCGCGGGGTCTATCCAGAGCGAAGCTGTTTTCCGTACCATCGGTAAAACACAACCTCCTACCGCACTTGCATAAGTATCCTATACTTAAATATATGAGAACTATGCCGTTGTGCCCTCACAACATGCACAAGTGCAGTACTAGTCTATTCCGCATTATCGATGTCCAATCTCGATAATACTACGACTAGGGATATTTAATGATTAAACCTTTATGGATTGATACCGTCTCATATCATCACAATCCGGAACTAATCATAGGGACTCTTACCATTTATATCAAAGTAAATAAATTACAAAACGGTAAAAGGCAATTTCATTACTACATAGTTAATTTTGTACAATAATACAATATCATTTACAAAATAGTGACGCTATGGGTCATAACTGTCTAACATGGGACTCATCCCCGAAACTTATACTGATGTAGGCCTCAACCCTGGGATTATTTCCTGAAACTGATATTGATTCATTCCTGAAACTGATGACACTGTACTATTGCTACTTCTGGTTGGCTTGCCTTTGCCACTTTTTCTTCTCTTCTTTGAAACCTGTGAATACAAAATAGAACAAACACAAAAATAATGCAAGTACGTTACGTGTATGCATGCATGCTTGAATGAATTTCCTATTCCTTTGGGTTAGGTCTTCTGCCAGTCCTCCTGGTGATCGCTCGGTGAACTCGTTCCCTTCCAAATCTGACAGTCTCACTGCTCCATTTCCCATGACTTTCTAGACTATGTAGGGTCCTTCCCAATTGGGTCTAAACTTCCCTCTAGGGTCTGTCGTCGACGGCTTCGACTGCTTAAGCACCAGATCACCATTTTTGATCTTAGTAGGACGCACCTTCTTGTTGAATGCTCGAGCCAACCTCTTCTGGTATAACTGCATATGACATAAAGAGTTCATTCTCTTTTCATCCAGTAATGTAAACAGTTCGAATCTCTGCGAGGCCCATTCTTGTTCAGGTAACTCTGATTCTGCTAATACCCGCATGGACTGTATCTCAACTTCTAATGGCAATACTGCTTCCATGCCATAGACCAGAGAGTAAGGCGTGGCTCATGTTGCTGTTCTCACAGAAGTTTTGTACCCCCACAGGGCGTACAGCAGCTTATCGGCCCAATCTTTGTAGTTCTCCGTCATTTTGGCTTACATTTTATTTATTGTCTTATTGGCTGCCTCGACTGCCCCATTTTCCTACGGTCTGTAAGGTGATGACTTATGATGTCCTATCCCATACCTCTGTAGCATTGCCTTTGTTTCTCCTTGAAACTGGACTCCATTGTCTATTACTACGTGATGCGGCATCCCATATCGATAAATTATGTTCCGGGCTATGAATTGCGCCATTTGCTTTACTGTAACGTTACGAAATGACTCAGCTTCCACCCATTTTGAAAAGTAGACTACTGCCACTACTATGAAACGATGTCCATTCGATACGTGTAGTCGAATTTCTCCGATCATATCAATTCCCCATGCTGAGAAATGGTACGGCTCTAACAGCCCATGTAAATCTGTGTGCGGCAGATGATTCAAGTTACCGTGTGCTTAGCAATCGTGACGATGCTTTACCAGCTTCGCACAGTCAGCTTCCATGGTCGACCAGTAAAATCCTTGTCTCACTATATTGCAAGATAAATTCAACCCATTCATGTGCGGTCCACATACTCTGGTATGTACTTCTTCCATTGCCTTCGAAGCCTCTTCTTTTCTTAAACACTTCAGATGAATGCCATTCGCTTGCCTCTTGTATAGTTATCCCTTCAAACTCACATATTTAGATGCCAACTTCTGAATAGCTATCATGTCCTTTCTACTTGCTTCTTCTGGAAGTTCCTCGCATTCTAAGTATCACTGAATATCATAGTACCACGGTTTCCCATCGTCGATATGTACTTCCAAGACCTTTTCTATCTCATAGACAGGTCTACCTGCTGTGGTCAACACTAGAGGTCTCATCACCAACTTCTCCGGATTTTTGCAAGTCGCGGCTAGTGTAGCTAATGCGTCGGCCATTTGATTTTCTTCTCGCGGTAAGTGCTGAAATTTACAATCGGGGAGGGCCTTTGCCAGACTCCTGAGGTGGAACAAGTAGGGTTTCAACGTTCTTCCTTGAATTCCCATTCTCCTTGCATCTGTCGGACTACAAACATCGAGTCTCCGTAAACTTCGACGTTCTTACCTTCAAAGTTATCACCACATTCAGAACAAAGGCGCATGCTTCATACTCAGCCATGTCATCATCAAAGACAGGTATATCATCACTCAATCTGTTTGGAGGGTACTCACGCCTCACATTCTCAAAGCCTCCCCCAGCACAGGGCACAACCATATTAGCCATAGCGATAGTCAAAGCTTGCAACTGCTCGGTAAACTTAGTGTGACTAGTCTCCAGCTGATCCATACGAGATCTCTTGTTAACTGATTCACTCATGTTCGCTAACGGCCTTTTGACGAGTCTTCCCTCTTTCCTAATCCAACGGGTATCTATGATGTCTTTTAAAACTGCATGTTAGTATGTATGCGTGCGATGCATGGGATACATAAGTCGACCTATTATCATTTTAAAGCATTCAACCATACTATTGTGTGGTGCAAACTTGTCCCAGTTGAAAAGGCCCAACAGGTTTACACTTTTACGATAACATGGCTAAACAGCTTCAAATGATGGAGGGCCTAAACACAAAATGGCCCATTGGCATTTTAGAAGCTTTTGGCCCAATTTTCATAAGGCACGAACCCGTCCCAATTTAAATGGCCCAACAAGCCCATACCTCACGACAAAAGGTCCAACTGAATCCAAATGACGATGGTCATGAACGCAAGCATAAAGGAATAGGTTATGTTGGTCCTACAACTGCAGTTCATATGCGGGTTTATAGGGGTATATATAAAGGCTCTCGTCGGTGAAGGATTGCCCACAACTAGGACCCCCCACTCAAGGTTCGAGCGAGCGCACATTTTTTATACCTTAAGGTACGTGCCAACGAGTTATGGTGCACGACTGACTGTCAAATGGATTTCCTATTACAGATTCCTCAGAGGGAGGGTGGAGCGAACTCTCTTAAATACCCAAGCCTCTTAAGCTCTTATCGCCTTGGTGACAGGAATAAACAATAGGTCATCCAAATCACTCCATCACGGTAAGCTTCGAGTAAATGATTATCTAGGTGTCTTTCACAGCTTTTCCTTATAGAAAGGTAGTGAATGAATGAGGACACCAAACCATTACCTATCTCTAATAGTGCCTTTGATTAAACCCCTTCAACCCACGGTAGACATGGTTACTAAAGCACAAATCACAAACATTACAAGGTATTATTTCGGGGCCGATTCTCAATCCCCAGTGGAGTCGCTAGAGTGTAGGACATAGAAATCGGTGATGCTGTTCGAGGCTCGTGGCCCAGTCAGGAGTATGGAGTAGCCCGCGGGGGACTAAACCGGAGAAATAAAATGGAGTCGCCACCCAGTATGAACTGGGAAAAATGATTTAAGGCCGCACTCACCCCTCGCAAGGGAAGACCTCAAACCGTTGCGTTTGGAATGATCCCTTACTTATGCCACTTGTAATGAATGGATTTTTGCAATAATCTAACCAAGTCTACGCAATAATAACCTACATCTAAGTTCGCATACGACCTATATCTAAGTTTGCATATAACCGATATCTAAGTTTGCATGCATAAAAGTAAGTCGAAGTAACGGCAAGCACACAATCTCATAGACACATTAAATTTATAAACATGGCAATATAAATAAATAATAATCTAAACATAAACATTGAAGAGATATAATTAAGCTCCTACTGCGAAAGAGGTTAACTAAATCATGCATAAAAATAACATATTAAACAACTAAATCATGCATAAAAATAACATATTATTTCTAATAAACAATGAATAAACACAAGATTGGATGAAACGAAATATGTGCGTTTCTCAAGCGGTACGTGGAATTGTATCCCAAGTACAGACCGCACTACCGTCCATTCGGATTCGGCTATGGAATTTACGTCTGGGTTTCCATCCTATATACCACGAGAGATAGCACAAAATCATTCATCCCATGGCCACAACATACATAAACCAACTATACGCATGTGAAGAAATACTAATAAATAATTAAAAGATGAACGAGAATAAATAAAAGGGTGCCCTCGGGTCTTACCTTTTAAGTCACCTCTTGGAAGTGTGTTGCACGGCCGTCGGAAGGGTTAATGCTCCGCAACGCCTCTGATTCACTGTGTCGTTGTTTTCCTTTGTTGCCTCACTGTTTTGGGCTGTTGTTTACTCTATTTTGTGCTGTTTTTGGTTGATTGAGCTGTGTTTCAGGGTGATTTATTCACTATTTTGGGGGACTGTTTTGGGTTATTTTCTGGACTGTTTTGCAATGGTTTATGGGGCTATTTAGGAGTGTCTTTGGGTGATTTTAGGGTCTGTCTTTGGGTAATTTAAGGGGGTGTATTTTTTGATTTGTTTGATCAGTTATGGGAGAGGCAGTAAGGGCTGTGTGTTTATTTGTTTACGTGAGGGGCAGTGTGTGCGTGCGTTTGGTCAGTGTACTGGGCTAGGGTAGTGTGTGCGTGAGCGGTGTGAATGTGTTAGGTTAGTGTGTACGTGAGTGGTGTAATGTGCTAGGGTAGTGTGTGTGTGATTGGTGTGAATGTGCTAGGGTAGTGTGCATGAGTTTGAGGGTTGTGAATGTCTGTGTGTGTTTGTTTTGGGGCTGTGAGTATCTGTGTGTGTTTGTTTGAGGACTATGAGTGGCTGTGTGTGTTTGTGAGGGTAGTTTGCGTGAGTCAAAAGCCAAGAGAGAGTCAGGTTTGTGTGTCTTTTTATAGGAGAAGGTTAGGGTTGTCCTTATTTGGGTAGGAAAGAAATATTGTGTAATTATAGAGGATATCTTTTAATTAGTGTGTGATAAGGAAAAGATCCATTTAATTTAGGCATGTGATTTGTTTTAGTTTAGGAAAGGGATTTATGGGATTTGATTTGATTTATTAATTTAGGCATGTGATTTATTTAAATTAGGAAAGTGAATTATTTAGATTTATTTAATTTAGACATGTGATTTATTTAAATTAGGAAGGTGATTTAATTAGATTTATTTAATTTAGGAATGTGATTTATTGTGTTGGATATTTTTGGATGTGATTTAATGGGCTTGGAGGCTTTATGGGCGTGTGGTTGGTTGTTTTGGTGGGCTTGGTGTGGATTGCGGGGGTTTTGGGCCAAGGATAAATTCTAAAACAGAGGGTCAATGAGTAAACCCGAAGCTAAGCAAACGAATTGAGTCCAACAAGGTATTGATTTCTGAATTTCCCTTCCGACGCCCGTTTCCCGTGACTTCCGCAACTTAAAGGGTAGTGCCTCCGTACGAGGCTCATCATCGGGGCTTATATGCAAAAATGCAGTGCCTACAGTCGCCCCCACTTTGATGGGACTTGTGCAGTGTGTGACAATAAGAATCCTATCAAAGTTATGCAATGTATTTTTACTTACCTGGCTCGCCAGCTGCCACTTGACTTGCCTGTTGCTTCGAACTAAGTTGATCTAGTGGTGAGGTGCTGTGACCTCAAGGTTTATCACTGCAAGATGCTGCGATCTTTAGGATTCACTACCGAACTGAGCTGATATGGTGGCGAGGTGCTTCGACCCCTGGGCTTTCTTCCTGAACCACCGAATATGTGCTTTATTCCCAAACTGTGCTGATGATGTAGTGGGCCTCGACCCTGGGATGCATCCCATAACTGCAACTGATGTGTGGGCCTCGACCCTGGGACGCATCCCAAAACTGATGATGCATTGGGCCTCAACCCTCGGACGCATCCCGAAACTACAACTGATGTGTGGGCCACGACCCTGGGACGCATCCTAAAACTGCTAACAACGTGGGCCTCGACCTTGGGACGCATCCCAATATCGCTGACAATGTAGGCCTCGACCTTGGGACGCATCCCAAAACTGCTGACAACGTGGGCCTCGACCCTGGGACGCATCCCAATACCACTGACAAGGTGGGCCTCGACCCTGGGACACATCCCAAAACTACTTACAACATGGGCCTCGACCCTGGGACGCATCCCAATACCGCTGACAATGTGGGCCTCGACCTTAGGACGCATCCCAAAACTTCTGGCAATATGGGCCTCGACCCTGGGACACATCCCAATACCACTGACAATGTGGGCCTCGACCTTGGGACGCATCCCAAAAACTGCTGCTGATGTGGGCCTCGACCCTGGGACGCATCCCAAAACTGCTACACATGTGTGGGCCTCGACCCCGATACGCATCCCAAAATTGCTACTGATGTGGGCCTCGACCCTGAGACATATCCCTAAAATTGATACTGATGTGGGCCTCGACCCTGGGACGCATCCCCAAAACTAATACCGATGTGGGCCTCGACCCTGGGACGCATCCCCAAAACTAATACCGATGTGGGCCTCGACCCTGGGACGCATCCCCAAAACTAATACTGATGTGGGCTTCGACCCTGGGACGCATCCCCAAATCTATACGCATCCGAAGAAATACTAATAAATAATTAAAAGATGAACGAGAATAAATAAAAAGGTTCCCTCAGGTCTTACCTTTTAAGTCACCTCTTGGAAGTGCGTTGCACGGCCGTTGGAAGGGTTAATGCTCCGCAACTCCTTCGGTTCACTGGTTCGTTGTTTTCCTTCGTTGCCTCGCTGTTTTGGGCTACTGTTTACTCTGTTTTGCTGCTGTTTTTGGTCACTATTTTTGGTTGTTTGAGCTGTGTTTTGGGGTGATTTATTCACTGTTTTGGGTTATTTTCTGGACTGTTTTGCAATGGTTTATGGGGCTGTTTTGGAGTGTCTTTGGGTGATTTTAGGGACTGTCTTTAGGTAATTTAAGGGGGTGTATTTGTTGATTTGTTTGATCGGTTATGGGAGAGGCAGTAAGGGCTGTGTGTTTATTTGTTTACGTGGGGGGCTGTGTGTGCGTGCGTTTGGTCAGTGTACTGGGCTAGGGTAGTGTGTGCGTGAGTGGTGTGAATGTGCTAGGGTAGTGTGTGCGTGAGTTGTGTGAATGTGCTAGGGTAGTGTGTGCGTGAGTGGTGTGAATGTACTAGAGTAGTGTGCGTGAGTTTGAGGGCTGTGAGTGTCTGTGTGTTTGTTTGAGGGATGTGAGTGTCTGCGTGTGTTTGTTTGAGGACTGTGAGTGGCTGTGTGTGTTTGTGGGGGTAGTGTGTGTGAGTCAAAAGCCAAGAGAGAGTCAGGTTTGTGTGTCTTTTTATAGGAGAGGGTTAGGGTTGTCCTTATTTGGGTAGGAAAGAAATATTGTGTAATTATAGAGGATATCTTTTAATTAGTGTGATAAGGAAAAAATCCATTTAATTTAGGCATGTGATTTGTGTTGGATATTTTTGGATGTGATTTAATGGGCTTGGAGGCTTTATGGGCGTGTGGTTGGTTGTTTTGGTGGGCTTGGTGTGGATTGCGGGGGGTTTTGGGCCAATGATAAGTTCTAAAACAGAGGTTTAACGAGTAAACCCGAAGCTAAGCAAACAAATTGAGTCCAACAAGGTATTGATTTCTGAATTTCCCTTCCGACGTCCATTTCCCGCGACTTCCACAACTTAAAGGGTAGTGCCTCCGTACGAGGCTTATCATTGGGACTTATATTTAAAAATGCAGTGCCTACACTATTAAAGGGTTATCTATCCTCAAGGAAAATCGTGGGCTATTGAGTTTAAGGTCTTTAACCTAAAATATCTTTTCCAAGTTCATTTTAAGTTTACCAGTTCAATTTTATTAATGGCCAGTTAATAAAAAGCATTAGGATCAAGGCTCAATAAATAAACCTTTATATTACCCAAACAGTAATTTAACCCCTTATAAACCGGTGATATTGGATTTCATCACAACCCCAGATAAATAGCTTAGTAACGACACATATTTACGGGTAGTAAAAACTTAAATAAAAGAAAAGACATAAAGTAAATGTTGGAAATTAAATTACTGGAAAGTAAATGCTGGAAAGTAAATTACTGGAAAGTAAATACTGAAAGTAGATAGAGTAAAAGTACAACAAAGAAAATGCTGAGGTAAAAGGATCCACTTTTATTACTACTATTTTAGATATCTCCCTTAATATAATATATTAACTTTGCGTGATAATTACCAACCAGCCATATAGGTGGTATCCTGATTAAGTCAAATTAATAATTAATTACCAACCAACCAACTAGGCGGTATCCTCGTTAAGTCAGATTTTAAATAGTTATTATATTATAATTAGAGGAGATTAATCTAAATAGCAATAATAAAAGCTTTACATTTTACCCCAGCAAGGGGGAGTTACCTCCTCATTGCTTGAAAAGTAAAAACTGAAAAAGTAAATAAAGGAAAGTATTGTGCGTAAAAGTAAATTACGGAATGTAAAAACTGAAAAGTAAAGAAAAGAAAGTGCGAAAGCGAAAATTAATTACTGAAAGCTGTAAATAAACAAACAAGATACAATCTTCTTAGTTATTCTTAAGGAATTTCAAAGAAGAAAGTATGAATTTACAAATGAAATGGCTTGGTATTTATAGGTAAAATTTTGCCTCCATCAAATCATCCACCAAATCCATTATTAATTGCTCCACTAATTGCTCCACCAAATCCATTATTAATTGCTATCATGTTTGGTGGGAGTTTGACTATGTTTATTTTTTATTTATTTATTTATTTATTTACTTTGAAAATGACTTTAATAATTACGCATAACACACTTATGGATATTTCATCAATTGCGGTCATGAAATATTCAGAATTGGAAATTATTTTGTTCTTTAAAGTTGTAGATCTTTGAGTCTTCTCTAATCTGGAACTTGAATCGGCTCAATCCGATATCGGAATAAAAGGTTATGCCCAAAATATGACAGTTGCACAAAATTGGAATTTCTGAAACTGCACTTCGTTAGAACGCCCTTTCAAGTTTCCAATCTCCAAAATTAATATGTCAAGTCCAATTTTTTGCCCTTATTTAACCCACATTTCTTCCTAAATTATTTCATTGAGTCCCAATATTATTTTATCTGCAAAATAAATTAAAACACATCAAAATGTTCATCAAATCCGAGAAACTAAACAAAATATTAAGTAAAATGGGCGGTAAATATTGATATATTTTCCGCTCATCACACCCCTAAACCTAACATTTTGCTAGTCCTCGAGTAAAAAAACAAAATAAAATACAAGAAACAATTAAAATTAAACTAAGCCACTTTCGTAGGGATCACGGTTGCATTTAGCGTATGCAACAAGCTTTTAAACCCCTAGGTGTCCCTAGTGGACGAGTTGTAGTCTCGTGAGGGCTTACAGAAACGATACCCACAAACATTTTACAAAAGTAAAAAGATAGTAAAACTAATGCACATAAAAGTAAAAAGACAAGAGAAAATAGAATAAAGGAGTTTGTGACTAAACAGGTGAAACTTCTTATCCAAGTTAGTAGTTGTTTTCTTTCTTTCTAGATTACTGAATAAGTAAATTCTCCGATTTTTTTTTCACCATTCTTCATATACACAGCCAACAAAATATTAATCAACTCATTTTTGCCCACAATAGTCACAACTGTAGTTGAGAATTGAGTAATATTTTTGTCCTAAAGTTATATCAGAATTCACATTTTTTTTAAAGCAATGAATTCATTTTTTTGATTTTTTTTCGTTTTTTTTATTTATATACAATATCTTCCATCTATGTAGTGAGATTTGGGTCAGTGACTCCCAAACCAGTTGGCTTTAGGGCACTAGGTGTTAAGACACCCATACGGACTTAATTACTCAGATTTCCTATATAAATGTTTTTTTGCTACATCTTCGATCCATGTAACGAGTGTTGGGCCAGTGACTCCCAAACCAGTTGGTTTTAGGGCACTAAGTGTTAAAACACCCTTACAGACTTAATAACTCGGATCTATGACTCTTTTTTTTATCCCATCGCTTTTTTAGGTGTTTCCTCCAATTAAACTAGAGCACTGAATATTACAAACCTTTCAATTACATCTCATTTTCGTATGTTACCATGCATATTGATAATATCTGTCAACTGAACATATGAAGATCCATTTTAGTCAGTTTTATGGAGAACTTACAAATTAAATAATTCAAAAGGAAATAAACAAAAATTATCTTGTTCCGAAATAGGCTGAGATACGTCTCAGGAATGGAAATTCCTTACACAGCTATCTCATACCAATTTCACCTGATTAATCAAATTAAAAACACAAAAACACAAAATATATATATATATTTTTTTTTTGTAAAAATTTTCAATTTTTTTTTGGCTTTTTTGAAATTTTTTGACTAACAATAAAAAAAAAGATACAATTTAACTATTCTCCTCCCCCAAACCTAAATGAGACATTGTCCCCATTGTCTTGAACAGTATAAGAAGAGTTTAGAAAACCGTACCTGGCTAGCTGAAATTCTATATCTAAATGAAAAGTTAAAGGTTAAGATCCAGATTTATCCGACGCCTCTTACCACGATCATTATCGGACCAATTTATCTTGGAAAGAATGTGGTCAATTTGAGGTTCAAAGGCTAAGATTTGGTCAATTAAATATGGGGCAGTTCTGGCAGTAAAGAGGAGTTCTTTTACAGGCTTTGACACGAACCCATTTCTCCGGGCATCATCAAGAAACACACAAAGAAAATCATAAAATCCATCAACATTGTATAGTCCAAGAGGTTTCTGGTGTATGTTCAAGTTTGCCCAAGATGGTACTGTAAAAATTTCCTCCATCGTGCCCAAGCCTCCTAGCAAAGCAATAAAAGCATCAACACGGTTAATCATCTCTACCATTCGTTCAGACATACCTGGTACGATTAGTTCCTCACCGTTTGATGATCCAATAAGATTCACCTCCGCCAAGGGTTTTGGGATGATTCCCAAGACTTGACTGCCTCCATCCTGTACAGCATTTGAAATGATCCACATTATTCCAAGATTGCCACCGCCATATACTACGTGCATATTCCTTACAGCAATGACTCGACCCAATTCTTGTGCCGCTGTTACGTATTCTAGTTTAACACCAACACTGGTACCGTAAAACACACATATGTTTTCAACCAGTCTTTTTAAAGTAGCTTCCATTTTTATCTGGATGCATTCAAAGGTGTAATGATGAGTTGAATTTAAAGAACCTGAAAAGGGTGAGTAATAATAGCACAAGTATCTTCCAAAGGATGATTAGTAGCAAAATAGAAAATCGTGAAAGGTCAAAAAGTAGCATGGATCCTGTTGGAGAAAATAACAAAACAAATCACAATTATTAGGAAAAGACAAAGAGATATAATATTTACAATAATGTAATGGCTTGAATGATGTCTATGCGTCAGGGACAAGCTTCCCATCCAATTTTTTTATAAATTGTCAAACATGGTCTTTTAGAGTCAGATTCCCGAGACTTAATTGTTGTATTTCTTTACGGAATTGTGCATATAACATGCAAATTTCATGATACACATATCCACTGGGATGCGTCTCAAGAGCTTAAGATATATCATCCAAAGACTCCTTACGCAAGTCATCCCTAATGAAATTAATCTTACATTCGTGGTTATCAGACACCATTCCTAAAGATCGACAACGAGTATCAAAAAACATACGAGCACATTTATAACAAACACACATTCTTTTGGCTCTTCTCTTTTTAGCATATGTGCTTCAGAAGACTCACCTTCCAATCGGACCCGTGCTTTAATAATCCAACGAATGTCAGTAGGAATACATTTGATCATCAGCAAACTCATCTGTTTCAAGCGAGCTTTGTAAACTTTCATCAAAGAGTTTTGAGGAAGAGAAGGAAATTGCTTGTGAAGTTTTGTGAGAACTTCTTCCATCCTGAAATGACTTAACCTGAAAAATTAAACACACAAAAATTAAAAGATATCAAATCATATTATATACACAAATTGCATGGGTTGCCTCCCAGCTAGCACTAAGTTTAACGTCGTCAGCTAGACATGACTGCCCGAACGTTAGGCTGGATCTGAAAGTATGACACATTCTTTTGTCGCTCAATTGATTCTCCCTAGTAGTTCTTGACACGCTTGTTTTTAACCTTGAATGTTTTTTTGGAGTTGGGATCACGTAACCCAATGGCTCTATCTGGTAAAACCTTGGTGATTAGGAATGGACCTGACCACCAATATTTTGGCTTCCATGGGAAAAGTTTCAACCTTGATTTGTTTAACAGTACCTTCTTCCCTGGTTCCAATTCTATGCGCACTAACTTCTCATCATGTTTCTTTCTGGCCTTTTCTTTGTATAATTTGGCATTCTCAAAAGGCTGAATATGAAATTCCTCCAATTCGTTGAGCTGGTGGAACTGTTTCTCTTATGTTTCTTGTAGTGCAAGAATTGGCTTCTTCAGTGCGCAGTACTTTTTATTTTCAGGCTCCACAGGTAATTGACATGCTTTAAGTTTGTCACTAGAACTTTGCATTACATCGCAGGTTTGGATGGTACTATTTATCACATCAAGTCTGAAACATTCATCATTCTCGTCATTCGGGAAATTCATGGCTTTGAAAACATTGAATGTTACTTCTTGGTCTTGTACCCTCATGGTTAGTTCTCTTTTTTGTACATCAATAATAGTTCGACCTGTAGCCAAGAATGGTCTCCCGAGGATGATCGGCACGTCTTCGTCTTCCTTTATATCAAGGATAATAAAATCTGCTGAGAAAATGAATTTGTCAACTTTGACCAGCACATCTTCAACTACACCTCTCGGAAATACGAGCGTTCTATCAGCAAGTTGTAGAGAGACTGAGGTGGGCATTGTTTCTCCAATCTGTAATTTCCTGAAATTAGAAAAAGACATCAAATTAACACTCGCACCTAAATCACACAAAGCCTTACCGAAGTCATGTTCTCTTATGGTGCAAGGAATAGCGAAACTGCCCATTTTTTCAATTTTGGAGGAAGTTTCCTCTAAATGACAGCGATGCATTCTTCTGATAATGCTACTATCTCATAATCTCCCAATCTCCATTTTCGTTAAAGAATGTCTTTCATGAATTTGGCATAGCTGGGCATTTGTTCCAACGCTTCTGGAAATGGAATGTTGATATGCAGCTTTTTGAAGATCTATAGGAATCGAGAAAATTGCTTGTCTAGTTTATTCTTCTGGAGACGCTGTGGAAAAGATGGAGGTAGATGTTGGATAATTATGACCCATATCATCACTATTTGTACAAAACATGGTGTTGTTGTATAAATTAACTATGTGACAAAGGAAATTGCTCTTTTATCATTTGTAACTGGATTACCGGGATATATAAATGATAAAAGTCCATATGATTAGTTCCGGATTAATAAGATATGAGACAGTATTAATCCACTAAGGTTTAATCATTAAAATATCCCTAGTCGTAGTATTATCGAGATTGGACATCGATAATGCGGAATAGACTAGTATTGCACTTGTGCGCGTTATGGGAGCATAACGACATAGTTCTCATATATTTAAGTATTGGATACTTATGCAAGTGTGATAGGAGGTTGTGTTTACCGATGGTACGGAAACAGCTTCGCTCTGGATAGACCCCTCAGAATTCCATTGGTAGTATGACTATGTGTCTATGGAAGTCCGAATCAGGGTAGGTGTATTTGGTTTTAACTTGAGACTTGCATCGCTAATACTTGCGACAATCAGTATACTTTGGTTTTGGTCGTCCAGGGCTTTAACAAGTTCTGTGTACACCTCTTCTGGGTATATTGTGAATCGTAGTGTATTGGGTGTGATTTCAAGATGGAAGTATCACTCCAGTCATATGGACATGATGATCACGCAGGATACGGAACTAGTACTCTTTAGTACTGCAGTCATCGGGATAATATGACTAGGTCATGTTTATCCGATTATAGAGACTAGTTACCAGAGATCCGATATATGCTTAGTACGGGGCAGACACAATTCCAGCCCCAGGCCTTGCATGTGACATCCGATACTGGATCGCAATACGCAATACTACGTATACTATGCCTGATACAGATTATATATTCATTTAAGAATATTTCTGGAGAATTGGGTAGGCACGGTGCTTTGCTAGAAGCCAACCATGTCTTGTAAATCGGTAAAAACATAGTACTAGGTAAGTACGTGTTCGGATAGTCGGACGACCGGATTTACTGCCAACATATCCAGGGATCTCATTGGTCACTTCCCGAAGATTCATCGATGACGTATGACTGGAACATAATTAATCTAGAAGAGGGAGAACGATTAATTCGGAATTAATCCATAAAATAATATATTCGATATATTATACGAAATTAGATTTTGACGCGGGATTAAAATTAGATTTTAATTCGGGCAAACGAGTTAATTTAGAATTAATTCGCTAGCGACGTGAATAGTAATTTTGCTAGGCATAATTATTTAATTAAATTTGATTAATTACGTCGCAACGGAAAATTCGTTAATTCGAAATTAGCGAACCCGAGCCCGGGATGTGTTGCTGGCCCACTCGGATTTTGAACCAAGTGGGGCCCACAAGTCACATCACGCGTCAAATCATTAGTCACTCAAGTGATGGAAGTCTTGTCACTTTTTGGTGATTGACATCTTGTCACTTTTTGATTGATGGGTGTTGTTGGAGGCATTAATAACTTGTACCAAATTTTTGGAAAATTGGTAAATGGTATTTTGATTTTAGAAATCAAATACAAAACAAACTTTTCATTATTCACTCTTCACTCTTCTCTCCCTCACTTAGGCGTGAATTGCCTTTCTCTCTCACTTCTCTTGGCTTGGCCGAGAGCTCACAAAGGGAAGGAAAATTTTGTTGCAAAATTTTCCAAGTGCTAGCACACACGAGGAGTCATTCAAAGGTGATAGGGAAATCAATCCTTGAGCTTGGAATTAACACTCAAAGCTTGGAGCTTGAAGATCAACACAAGGAGCACAACAAAGGGCTTGGCCGAAACTCAAGGAAGAAATTTTGTGTGTTCAACGCATCTAAAATCCGATCAAATTGAGTATTTTACGCATTCTTACTTGGTGTATTCACATGTTTCATTGCTTAATTTGATCTTGGTTTGACCTAGAAAACCCAACAATGGTATTAGAGCGGTTATTAAGCATGAAATTGAATTAAGGGTTCTTAACTTTAATTTGGGTATTTTTGATTTGAGCATGTTTTAGGCAAATTGTTTGTTTGAGCATGCTTATAATATGTTAACTTTGAGTTGTGCATGATAAATTTGAAGAAAAATTAATTGGATTAATTTTCCCCGAATTTGGTGCCTTGGCCGAATGGTATAGAACCCTAGCTCTTGGTGATTTTTGAATTTTAGATAATTGGATGAGTTTAAAATACATGGGATATATTAGTTTGTGATTTAATTGGATTGAAATCAAAATTGATATAAAAAGTCCATAATTGCCGTGAGCTTAGGAAGCATGTTGGGATTGATTTTGCTTCAATTATGTTTGACATAAGTTGGTTAATTAGAGCATGATTAATTATGTAAATTGGTATTTTGGAAATGTTGATTTAAATAATTAATTATGGCTAATACACTTTAATTGATTAAATTATGATATTTGGAATATTGGAATTTAATTAGTTGGGCTAAATTTGGAATTGGGCTAAAAATATTGTATTTGGGCTTAATGGGCTTGGTTGGGCCAAGTTTGGTTTAGGAGAATTGGTTGGATCCAATTGGGCCTAAAACCATTTCCATAAAGTCCAAATATGATTAAATGGGCCTTTAAATATTTTAATTGGGCCTAAATTGATTTTTGGCAAATGGTGATTCCTTATTGGGCTTTGGTTGCCAAAGTCCATGCCTTATAAATTAATTGAAAGCCCATTAGACTTTAATTAAATTGGCATTGGATGTTAATTGGGCTTTGAGACCCGTTAAGATTAGATTTAGAATCTAAGTCCCAAAGGCTTATTAATAAAGTGTAATTATTTAATTTGGAATTAAATAAAGAATTAGTATTGAATACAAATTAAATTGGATTTAATATTATAGTTTGATATAATTCAAGAATTCGTACTTTGAGTACTTATTCTTAAAACGAGTTGGACTCGCGCAAATCAAATCATTGTTTGAACATTGGATGATCATTAATTAAAGATTAATTAATTGGATTAGATTGATTGATAACATGCTTTGTGTGAATACATGGATGTGATGTATGAATAATGTTTATCGGATGGATATTATATGGGTGAGGGAAATTTTGTAAATTATTGTAATAAATTTAGAATTTATTAAATTGGACCTGCGTGTCCAGCCTATTACCTCTTGACTCTTTGTATTTCTCTTCTCACCTATTCCCCTCAATGTAAATGAGGTTTCTTTAGAAGTGTTATGTAATTGGGTAGAAGTAAGATTTGTGCTAGCGGGAGAGAGGAAAATGAGAGATTTGTTCTAGGAAATTTTTTTTATAAATATTCATCCGCTTATCATTATTAATTTATTTATCGCGCCTTATTATGCTTTTAGAATGCATGCTTAAGGGTGTATGATGAGACCTAATCAAAGATAATTAATTGGTTGCCAATTACGCGAAAAACCCTCAATAAATATTAAACGATTTCCTTCCATTGAGTGATTCTCTCTCAAGATCCAAGATTGGCACTGGTTTGTTGGCCAAAGTCAAGACCTTTGTCTATCGCGGATGTGTTTGAATCATGAAGGCTTTCTTCCATATCGCATGTCTTGTCCAAGTTGTGATTTGTTGGCCAAAGTCAAGATCACTTCTTGTCCATCGACATCGATTATGAAGCTTTCCAAAGTTAATGGGTCCCGCTTAACTGGAATCATTAAGCTTGTTGTGCCAAAGCCAAGGCATAGTTGATTCAGAGGAAAATGGTTAGGGAATATATCAGATATATTGGCATATATTAGATATATGTTTCGGACTTGGATGTCCACCTACTGGATCTAGGAATTGGATGAGATCCAATGGATCTTAGAGATCTACCTAGTTAAATAGCATACAGCTTGTTGGCCAAAGTCAAGGTTGTGTGTTATTTAACGGGATCCTAGCCCACTAGGAACTAGGTTTCCCGAGTACTCAACAGAGGGTTAAAGGCTCGCCGAAAAATAGTGGGAGGCAAGTATTAAATTTGCAATTTCGTTTAGATACTTGCCAATATGCGCTCATTTCATTTTTCATCATTAATTAATAAATATATTAGTTGGAATAATATTTAATTATTGTTTTAATTAAACAGTTGGACTGTATTCAAACTACTTCAATTTATAGTTGATTATATAATTGGATTATAATAATCAATATATTTGAATTTAACCAATCAAATAGTAGTTGATTATATAGTTAGACTATAGTAATCAATATATTTGATTGTACCCGAAATCGTTGATTGGATAGTTGGACTATTGCAATCAAGATAACTGAAAGATTAGCGTTTAAAACATAATCCTTGGAGAAAATATCTTTAAACGCCTCCAATTTTCAGATTGGGAATAAAACCTCAGGATAGTTCTGGGAACTGAGAAGTTATTCTATTTTGATAGAGTGACATCTCGGGCCTAAGCCCGAAGTTGAGCAAATAAGTGGAGCATGAGTTTTGGAAGACTCATGGTGATGATAAATTTAGTCCTCAATCCTTTATGCTTGATGCAATGACACTTTAATTCCGTCCTCAGACTAAAAGGATTAGATCCTTATAACATGATGTTGAAATTAAAGATCTTCATAGATCTATTCTTAGATCTTAGAAGTACAAATTGCAAAAGAAGCTCTTTCGCTCGCGTATGTCAGAGGGTACATTTGTCGAACACTAGGTGTCGCAGATGATTGCTGATATCGATCACCTAGGTTAGCTGGGCATTACCTACTTGGCCAAGACTACCAAAGATTTGATCTTATAGTCTCTACCCGAAAGCTGGGGCAGGTTCATTATGAATCAAGAGTAAAATCTTGGAGAGTTGATAGCTATGCTCAAAGAGGCAAAGCTAGAGCTTTTAAAAGGGCAAAGGCAAAATCATTACAGTCTTCTAGGAAGACATAGGACATATCTAAAGATGTCTGCCTAAACTGTGGCAAACGGGGTCACTGGAAGCGTGACTGCTGTATGGACAAGGCAGATATGAAGGAAGTGAAGACGGGCAAGGCTCCGACTTCAAATATATTTGTCATAAACATGTTCATTACTGGTTTCAAAATTGGATTTTTGATACTAGATGTGGTACATAAATATATGTACTGATGTGCAGAATCTGCTGATTAGCAGGAGACTGGTGTAGGACACAGGAATTGGTGATGTTGTTCCAGGTTCGCGGCCTAGTTGGGAGTACGGAATAGCCCGTGGGGGAACTAAACCAGAGAAATAACATGGAGTCGCCACCCGGTGTGAACCGGGAAAATGATTTAAGGTCGTACTCACCCCTCGCAAGTGAAGACCTCAAACCGTTGGGTTCGGAATGGTCCCTTACTTATGCCACTTGTAATGAAAGGATTTGTGCAATTATCTAACCAAGCCTAAGAAAAATATATTTCCAAGGATAATCTACTTCTAAGTTCATGCATAAAAAGATAAATTGGAATAACGGAAAGCATATAATTTCAAAAACACATTATATTGATAAACACAGAGACGCAAATAAACAATAATTGTACAAGCATGCATATTAAAGAGAGGTAATTAAGTGCATAATGTAAAGAGATAATTAAATAGGCAATTATACACTAAAATAAATGTACCATGATGCGATGCAAAAGAAGATAGACAATAAAGGTGAAAGAAGAGAGATGCCATATATGCCCACATCTATATAGGACTTCAAGTGTCCGAGCACGGTAAAACATCGTGGCAAAGGTAGCCTTTAGGCTTTTAATCTCTTGAAATGGAGGACCTTTAATCCAACTTGATTTGCCCATGTGCCTTGCAATATAATGCATGATTATGGAAGGAGATGACTTACAAAAAGTAAATAACGGAATAATAAAAGGCGCGGCAAAGTATTGTCGTAAATGTAGTCTTTTAGAATTTTCTCCCTCAAATAGGGAACCTTTAAACCAACATACTAAGCCCATGCGCATTACATCACAATGCATAGAAAGTAAAGACAACAATATAGGACTTCGTATACTCGATTAAACATATCTCACATTCAATCAAACACACTTCGTCCGGCGCGGCAAAGTATTGTCGCAAAGGTAGCCTTTTGGACTTCTCTTCCCTCAAATAGAGAACCTTTAGACCAACATACTAAGCCCATGCGCATTACATCACAATGCATAGAAAGTAAAGACAACAATATAGGACTTCGTATACTCGATTAAACATATCTCATATTCAATCAAACACACTTCGTCCGGCGCGGCAAAGTATTGTCGTAAAGGTAGCCTTTTAGACTTTTCTTCCCTCAAATAGAGAACCTTTAGACCAACATATTAAGCCCATGCGCACTATATCATCAATACACAAGCAAGTAACGTGCGAAAAGTAAAAGATGGAATATAAAATGCGAATAATAAACAAACAAGATAAAATAAAGTGAAAGATGTGTCGTTTTCTCAAGTGGTACGTGTTGGACAGTTATGACCCATAGCGTCACTATTTGTAAAGATCATGGTGTTGTTGTACAAATTAACTATGTGACAAAGGAAATTGCTCTCTTATCATTTGTGATTAGATCACCAAGATGTATAAATGATAGGAGGTCCATATGATTAGTTCCTGGATTGAGATGATATGCGACAGTATCAATCCACGAAGGTTTAATCATTAAATATCCCTAGTCAGAGTATTATCGAGATTGGACATCGATAATGCGCAAAAGACTAGTATAACACTTGTGCGCGTTGTGAGGGCATTACGACATAGTTCTTATATATTTGGGTATATGATACTCATGCAAGTGTAGTAGGAGGTTGTGTTTTACCGATGGTACGGAAAACAGCTTCGCTCTCGGTAGACCCCTCGGAATTCCATTGGTAGTATGACTATGTGTCTATGGAAGTCCGAAATCAGGGTAGGTGTATTTGGTCTTAACCTAAGACTTGCACCACTAATACTTGCGATAATCAATATACTTTGTTTTTAGGTCGTCTAGGGCTTTAACAGGTTCTGTGTACGCCTCTACTGGGTATATTGAGAATCGTAGTGTATTGGGTGTGATGTCAAGACGGAAGTATCACTCCAGTCATAGTGGAGATGATGGTCACGTAGGATACGAAACTTGTTCTCTTATATGCTGCAGCTATCGGGATATTATGACTAGGTCATGTATATCCGATTATAGAGACTAGTTACCAAAGATCCGATATGTGCTTCGTAAGGGGCAGAGACATTTCCAGCCTCAGGCCTTGCACATGACATCCGATGCTGGATCAAGATATGCAATACTACGTATACTACGTCTGATATAGATCACATATTCATGTAAGGATATTTCTGGAGAATTGGGTAGGCATGGCGCTTTGCTAGAAGCCAACCTTGTCTTGTAAATCGGTATAAACGTAGTACGAGGTACTTACGTGTTCGGATAGTCCGACGACCGAATTTACTGCCAACATATCCGGGGATCTCATGGGTCGCTTCCCGAAGATTCACCGATGACGTATGACTCGCACTTTATTAATCTGGGATTAATTGAATGAGAGAGAAAATTAATCTGGGATTAATTACGGAGATATTTTATCTGGGATAAAATATTATAAAAGAGAAAAAATGATTAATTTGGAATTAATCGATAAAATAATATATTCGATATATTATACGAAATTGGATTTCGACGTGGAATTAAATTTAGAATTTAATACGGGCGAACGAGTTAATTTAGAATTAATTCGTTAGCGACGTGAATAAAAATTTTGCTAGGCATAATTATTTAATTGTGTCGCAAAAGAAAATTCGTTAATTTGGAATTAGTGAACCCGAGCCCGGGAGTGTTTGTGAGCGCATTCGTATTTCGAATTCGAGTGTGGCACGCAAGTCACATCAAGCGTCAAATCGCTAGTCACATTAAGCGTCAAATCATTAGTCACTTTGAGTGATGTGACAACTTGTCACTTGATTGATTGAGTGATGTGAATAGTTGATGTGAGTTGTTGGAAGTAATTAATTGCCAAATATTGGCTCCAAAACTTGTTGACTTTTGGAAAGGCTTATACAACTTTTGGTAAATGAATTTAATAATTCAATTGTGTATTAGATACACAATCTAACAACCAACACACACAACTCTCTCTTCTCTTTCTTCCTCTCCCATTCACGCCCAAGGGGCTGGAATTTCTACTTCTTTTCACAGCTCACCGCCGTGAGTCATGGAGAAGGAAAAAGTGATTTTTGTGGCAAAAATCAAGAGTGCTAGCACACAAAAGGGTCTTGCGAAGGTGATAGGGAAACCCACTTATGAGAATGGAATTTCATCACAAAGCTTGGAGCTTGCATGGAGGACTATTGCCGAATTTGGAGGACACCAAACCAGTGAACTGCCGTGACCACCAAGGAGGGCATAAAAGCTTTTTCGTGTTCGTCGTATCGCTCAACCGCTCGATGTAAGTATTCCGAAACTTCCTCTGTATTCACATGTATGTTTCTATGCTTGATTCGATCCTCGGGACTTAGAGATTTGCCAACAATGGTATCAGAGCGAGTAAAAGCATGAAACTTGAATTTAGGGTTAAAATTGGGTAAAATGTATTTGAGCATGATTTGATGAAATTGGATGATTGAGTATGCTTAAATGATGTTTAATTGAAGTTTGATTGGATCAATTTCATGAAAATTTGTTTGGAACAATTTTCCTCAATTTTTGGCCAAGAATGATGATGCCCTAATGTCTTGGTATTTTTGAATTTTGATTCATTGGATGACTTGAAATCAATTGGGAATGTTGATTTAATGTTGAATTGGATTTGATTGGATTGAATCCGAATTGGACATGTAAAAACCCTAATTGCCGAGACATATATAGCATGAAATGGGTTTGATTTTTGATCAATTGTGTTAGACACTAATTGTTGTAAATGAGCATGATTAATTAGGCTAATTGATGTTTTGGAAATGTTAATTTAGTTGATTAATTATGTAATACACTTTGAGTAATTAAATTGTGAAATTGGAATTTTGTAATTTAATTAAGTTGGGCTTGTTAGACATTGTGTCCCATAGCGTCACTGTTTGTAAATGATATTGTATTATTGTACAAAA